>WYDI02027347.1:191267-252894 GCA_009867235.2 Psittacus erithacus | reverse complement strand
GGCCCTGCCCCCCCGCCCCGCACACACCCCGCACCACGAGTCCCCAACACCGCCACTCACCTCCCCGCACTCTGACCCCCGACCCCGCTCTGAGCGGCAGCGCCCCCGGCCCACCGCAGCGCCGCCTGCCGCCGCCGGGGGCGGGGCTTCCTCTCCGCCGCGCCCCCTAGCGCAGGCGCACGCCGCTCGCCGCCGCGCGGGGCACGCTGGGGTTTGTAGTTCGGCGTCGCCGCGCCGCCCCCTGGCCCTGCCTCGCCGCGTGGCCGCGCGTCGACGCCGGCGCCGCGCAGGGTGGCGGATCTGCGGCCCCGTGGGGGTCCGTCGGCCTCCCCCTTCACACTGACTGCAGCGGGGAGAGCCACCGTCCCCCTGCTGGGTGATGTGGCCACCAGGAGTGAGTCTTGTCAGCGCTCATGCCATTACTTCATCTGGGTCAGGCTGATGCTGCCGGTGCTGGTAACACCGGTGCTGATAACAGCCGGTGCTGTTGGTCTACATGGTGCCCGGGTAGGGCTGTGCCAGTAATCACAGCTGGTGCCGGCCAGTGTTCCCTTGCTTCATTTGATTTAAGTCAAAGTAAGGTCCCTCACCAAGCCTGGGACTGTCTTTCCTTCCCTTAACTTGGACATCAGTCACTGGCTTCCAGATCTGTGTTCATGCAGAACATGATCCTAAACCGATCCTAAACCTCAGTCTAGACCTTGCCCAGTCTCCACCAGATGCCCCAAGCTGTGTTATGTCTTCCCCATGCACATGGCTGGCACCCACAGCCAGGACACTCGCATCTTGCCTGCAATGACGCCTATCTTTAGCCCACTGCTGCATCATAGAATCACAGGATCAGATGGTTGGAAAAGACCTGTAAGGTCATCAGAGCCAGCATCTTGGCCACAACTGCCACTTGTCCACCACTAAACCATGTCACTAAGTCATCTACATGGTTTTTGAGCACTTTCAGGAATGGTGATTCCACCACTGCCCTGGGCAGCCTGTTCCAATGCATGAGCACCCTTTGGGGAAGATTTTTTCCCTAGTATCCAGTCTAAACCTCCCCTGGCTCAGATTGAGGCCATTACCTCTTATCCTGTCGCTGGGTGCTTGAGAGAAAAGACCAGCCACCTCCTTGATCCATCCTCCTTTTATTTAGTTGTAGATAGCAATAGCATCCTGCCTGAGCATTCTGTTCTTCAGACTAAACAACCCGTGTTCTCTCAGCCATTCCTCATCACACTTGTGCTCCAGACCCTTCACCAGCTTTGTTGGAAAGCACAGATGCATGCAAGCATACTAGCTGGGGCCAGTCACCGCTTTGCTTCCCTCCTTGCCTCCTGCATCAATTCATACATCCCCATTTCAAGCCAGCAGTTCCTTTGCCCCATCCCTGATACCCCACATGTCTGTGAAGAGCAAACTTTATCACCAACTTGCACAAATAGGACTGTAAGGGATCCTGGAGGTCACCTCACTCATCCCCTGCCCACAGTCAGGAGCGCTCCTACCTCTCTGTCTCTTTCCGTTCTCTTCAAATCATCCTTTAAGGCCTTCTCTATCTCTGTGCCTTGAAATATCAGACAAATCTAAGCACCACAGTGATGACTGATGACCACTTACTGATGGCCACTCTTATGCAGGAACGGCTGCCTCCACTTCCCTGGCTGCCTGGCTGGATCTGCCTGGTGCTCCTGCCTTTAATTGCATTGCAAGCTCTTCAGGCTGGATTTATCTTTTTGCTCTGTTCGTATGCAGCCTTGAACTCAGGAGGCTTGAATCATGAAAGTAGCATGTCAGAACTATAAAAATACCAACAGCAAACCATTTAATAATAGAAAGAGTTCCTTTAAGCCCTCTTAGATTTGGCATCTCTCAGCCTCCCACCCACATAAGTGAGGATAATGTGAAGTTTTACTTTTAAGCTTAGCTGAATCACTGTGATTTGTCAAGCCTTTGGTGACTAATGTATGGTTTGCCAGGAGCCCAGGAGAGTGAATTGAGGAGAGCCTTTGTGTTACAGTGTTCCTTGGATCTGTCCATGTCCCTCCTTATCAGGGATGGAAACTGGCTGAGAGATGCTTGAAATTACACTGTAACCCCAAAGCTGAAATTCAGGGCTCATAGCCTACATGTTTCTGGGAGGGAGAGAAGGCCTTTTCACCACTGGCCTCTGCATCTAGCAGTAAATCATACTTTTTCTCAGACTAGACAAGCACCGAATGGCTTATAGATGTGTGCTGTTACCCACACAGCGCAGCAGGCAGAAGTGTTCCTCTTGCCCACGTTTTTGAGGGAAACCTTTTCCCCATCTGAGCATCTGCAATAAACAGAGGCCACATCCTGGTTTCTGTCACTCTCAGTGACCCTTGTGAGAGCCATACAAGTTGTCCTTCAAAGACTGCAGGAAACCAATGTGATTCCCTTTGGCTACTGCATTTCCAAAGAGGTCCTCTTTTCTGGCACAGCTGTAAGCTGCTGAAGAAGGCACCCAAACCAGTTTGAGAAGAGATGTGTTTTATTCAACATTGTCACTGTTTCTGTAATGTTCATGTCTGAGCGTGCATGTCTCGAACACTGCAAGCCACTGGAAATGTCACCTACAGGTTAATCTGGCTCACTCCAGGCTTCTGGAAAAACGAGAGTGATCAATAGATACCCTGTGGCTTCCCCATCAATGCACATGGCGCCTGTAGCACCCTGGCTGGGAGTAGCTCACCTGCCAGAGGGACTTGGTCAGTGGCAGAGCTAAGAAATGCAAAGGTGAATGCCATGGAGTTCTGGGCAAGCAATGCTGAGAAACCAGGTCATGCAGATGAGGAAAAGTGGGCATAAGGGCTGATAGTTGCTGATCAGAGTCACCTTATTTACTTCTGGTAGCACAACCCATTCCAGTCCCGCTCCCTCACTGCCTCAGGATCAACAGAATCAGCCCTCTGTCAGTCTAAGAGTGAGTGTGTTTCAGGATTAGCTCTGGAGTCTTAATTGCTTGTCCTACTTTAGACATTTTGGGATGGCTAGAAGCAGCCCAGAGGAAACAGGGTCCATGCTGGGGTGGTGTCTGGGCTGTTCTGACTTACACAAAGGACTGTCTTTGAAGCCTGGGTGGAAAGGGCATCTCAGAGCTTCCAGCTGTGTCCCCTTCTCTTATGGCTGGATCCCCTGTGCTGCCACCAGCAGATGCAGCAGCCTGGTCTACAGTTACCCCGAAGTTTTATTTGTTTTAAAACCCCAAGGGTTTGTTAACAAAGCATCATTCATTCAGCACAGATTTGCAGCCACCTCTGGACTGATGGACAAGCAGAGCTTTACGACAAGGCAGCAAACTGGTGGAGCACAGTAAGGTAGAAAATGCAGAATAAACCCCCTCAACCCCTCGTGGCAGCTCCAGGGGATCCACTGTATGAATAAAGGACTGAGCCCATCCTAGTCCAATATGAAGTATGAGGTCTCTGCTGCTGGGTCAGCACAGAGGAGAGAGGGTCCCGCTGACTGCCTCCCCAGGCCTGCTCCCAGTCCCTCCTTCCCAAGGGCCCATGGAGCAGCTCCTTTTAAAGCGCTCGTTTTTCGTATGAATATGGCACAAAGAAACATCACCTCAATTTAGAGGTGACTCCTTTAGTCCTGTTCAGCTGCTTATGCTGAATGCAACTTTTAAATGTCTTATAATACACATGACAAGTAGTTTTGTATCACTGTTTTCTACTTAACCAGTTAATAACGTGCCAACCCAAATCCTTCAGTTACTAATGCCGCCGGTGGGACACATTAACCAACGTGAACACGTATTTAAGGGAATACTAATATTCACAATGTACATTTTTATATCCATGTTGTCATTCTTGAAACCACAGCTCAGTTCATGTATTCTGTTGGAACATTTGTTTGCAAAGGATTTCTCTCTCCTCTTTTCTCTAAATACATATACTATCACTGGTGTATCATTCTGGTGAATGATATTAATGACAGCCTGTCATCATGGAAAGCTATTCCTAGCTGTCAGTTAAAGGGTGTTTTGAAAGAAAGCAGCTCATTCAACCCCAGTGGGAGCAAGCGTGTCTCATTGTTTGACAGTGACCCCTTTGATGAATTTGGGAGCAGCAGGCAACAGCAGCTCTGTGGGGCCAGAAGGTTTGCAGATGCAGCACAGGGCTCTTGGGTGATAACAACAGGGGATTTTAAAGGTGCTGAAGCCCTTAGTAAAGGAAAGAGGGTTTCAGATTGTAAAAGCAATCCACATGTAGGAGTAAAGGCCAGAAAAGGAGTCCTAGGGATACCAAGCCATTCTCCTCCATCTTGTAATATCATTTCCCATCCGACATCCCAGCAATTTATAGACCTCCATTGTCAAACATGTTTGTTTACTTGCCCGGGCTAACCCAAGTAAGAGGGTTTCTTTAGGTCTTCTCTGTCTGATAGATAGGAAACTTCCTCCAATTCTAGATAAAATATATTAATAGCTAGTTTACACTAACTTACTCTGCCAAAATGATCCTTTGCTTTAGCTTGTGGGGTTTTTTTAACTCCCCTGGTGTATTTATAGGCAGCTCTTTGATCCCAGTCATCTTTGTCATCTTTGTTTTGCTGGGCTAAGCAAACCATTTTACTCCTGTGCCTTCTCTCCACCTTAGCTTTCCACTTCCCAAACTATCTTTGCACCTGCTCCAGATTCAATTAGATTTCCTTGAGCAAGAGTGCCCAGACTGGTACATGGTATTCCTGAGCTGGGCTCCAAGGCCTCGTACAGTATATGTCACTTGACCCTATAAACATAACTCATATAAATATGCTTCATTTCTGTATTTCCCCCCTCAACAGGGTGGTCCACTCTCAGGGCTTTCTTGTTCCTTTTATTTTCCTAAGCACTCCTTGCACAGTAATAAAAATGTACAGACTCAGTGGGGATCTGTTTTAACTTCAAATGTGCTGATTCAGTTCAAAAACCATTAATTCAGCCGGAATCAGGGCCATGGGGTGGAAATCCTTTTCCAGTTAAAACAGAGGTGAGAGGGACAACCTTTGGCAGGCTAGGAAATAAGTGCATTAGAAAAGCATAGCAGGACATCAGAAAGTGGCTATTGACTGGGCTTTGTAAACTGAGGAGCAGAGAGTCTTGGACATTTCAGATGGGGATGGGATGTTGCCATAGAAGATCTGCTGTACCCTGGATTTGAGCAAAACTCTGGGGCTTGGTGCACAGAAGTGTTATATTTCTATTGCCTGTGTTTTGCTGAGTTGGACACAATGGTCCATGATGGACCTGACATTGACCTCACAAGCAAGGTGGTGTACAAAGCTGGCCAGACACACTGGTCCTGTCTCAGAAAATTCCCTTTTTATTCAAGATCACAAGAGGATGCAATGAAATGCAAAGCAAATACAGACTCTGTACCTTGGGCTGCACGCCACCGTGGTTCCTCTCTGCATGGGTGCAGTGTGATCACACAGTGCGTGGTGCTAGATGCAAAACTATCACCAACATAAGTGCTTCACAAAGAGGAGCAACCCTGGGTAGGTGGCTTGGGAAAAGAGAAAGGGTGAAAAGTGCCCAGTGAATCCAGCTTGTGCCTCTTACACTCACTTTGTATATGGTATGAGCAGGAAAGCTACTTACACGCATCAGGAAAGCATCAGCACCAAAGCACAAAATAAAAGACTCCTCAGCAGAGCATTTCCACATGATATTTGACCAAAGGAAAATGAAGGCTGAGCATCAGGAGAAATTTCCCGAGGCTACGATGCATTAAACTGTGGTATCACCTCCCGAGAGGAGCAGTGGGAACCATGAAAGCAGCCACTTAGAGCACCATAAAACGTCCCGTCAGTGCCAACCCGATTCCAGTTCAAGGGAGCTGCGCTGAATCATCTACCATGCCTTTTCCAACTCTTGCTCCTAAAAATCATACCCAAGAAGTACAAAGAAAGAAGGACAAGCAGTGATGTCAATTTGCTGAAGAAATACAACCTTTTTTACGTTATTGTATGTTGTAAAACCCTTGTGCTCGCACCATATACTTAATCTCCATATTCCAATGCCATCCACGAAAAAAATCAGGCTTAACCCTGGTAAAAAAATATTGTACAGTTGGGTGCAGTTTATTCTTTATATTTTAATGGCTATAGCAAAACGCCATTGCTAACTAGTAAAAGAAAGAATTGAAAAAATAAAAAGTTCAATGTGTTTTACAGCTATGTCGTCATGGGAAAGCTGTGTTTCAAAGTGAGGGCATCAACCGCAGTGAAATGGGACATTTTTAACCATTTGAAACATTTTTAATGGGACATTAAAAAAACCCAACACTTCACCAAAATCTCTTTGCCAGTATTTTAACTAATAGGGTTGCAGTTTATAAAGGAAGGGCTGTGACGCCTGCACAGGCCACCCAATACTGAGCCGCTGCTCAAGTGTCTTGAACTCTAAGTGTAAATGGAAAAAACATCTAAAATTAAGCGTTTCTCCTGGAGGAACAACTTGCTGATAAAGCAAATCTTCCCATAGGACAAACACACCTGCTGGAAGGTAGAGAGACATTTTTATGTGTGGGATTTTAACTTGAGATAAAATACTTTTCACGGGCAGTCATATGGAAGACAGCTGGCCAAAAATAATAATAAAGGAATTCGTGTCCCTTGGGAAATTCTGAGGTTTCAAGAAATATGATTTTTGTCCTAAGCCGAGATGAGAAGTTTAGCGCTCTGTTTTTTTTTTTCTTCATTTAATGACATATTCCCAAATAAAAATAGTGTATTTCTTTTCACTTCACTACTTGGACTTTTCTTTTGTTTTATTATTACATAATTCTAGCAGCCCAAACCATCCATTACAACACGCTGTTACGTTTCCTTATAGCATACATTACATCGACAGGCATAATCTCCACCCTTTTTTAAGATCCCTATTAAACCAGCTGAGTTTCTTCAGGAGACCGGATATCAGGAGCAACAAGGATCCCTGCCCCAAGCCGGGGGACAATGGGTTTTGATGACTGTTTTTCAAATGTGCTTTTAGAAGATGGATGTAAGAGACTGGAGCAGCTGGGAAGGAACATGATTACTTTAAAAGCCTGAACTAGCTCTTGGACTTATGTCTGGCAGGACAATGGCCTGGCACAAGCCCATCATCACTGGTGGTTTGATTCTTGTGATGGGCAGGGAAGTGGAGCTTTGCAAAGGGAAGGGAAACTTTGCTTTCTTTGCCAGAGAGCATCTGGCTCCCCCTCAGCTCAGGAGACCCCATGTTTTTGACCAAGTGCTTGGACTGAAAGGGGTATAAATGTATAGCATAGAAATAAAACAATACTGTCAGAAGGAGATGAGGGAAAAGACATATGAACGTCATGGATAATTTCTCAGCAAAAGCTTGGACAGTGTTGATACACCCTAGGAAATGCTCCCAGTTACTCCAATCAGTGTTTTCTAGTAGAAAACTGGTCTGCTGGAAAAACCAAAAATGACCTGCTCTACCATGAAATCTATGTTCATTATGTATTTGGACTCAGCCATGATGCTCAGTGCTATGCAAAACTTCCTGGATCCCAAAATCCTCTAAACTGCCCGTAGAAACTAATTACCTGGCTAGCACTAGCCACTGCTGCTCCAAGTGCCCAGAGGCCAGGTTTTCAGAGCATTTCCTGAATTCCTGACCAAAGCAGCTCCTTTCAGCAGGCTTAAGGTCTCACCTCCCTCCCCAGAAACACGCACCTCCAAAGGACATCTAAATTCACTGGGGGAGGTGCGTAAGGGCTTAGTCCCTGGCGAGCCCCTGACAGTCAGCCCCTTGCTCTCACATGCCTTCCATCTACACTGCTTTAATTTCCTCATCGTCTCCCCTTCTGTTTATTCTATTTTCTGCCTCTTTGTGTTTCCTCTCCAGTGTTTGGAGACCCTCTTTCCTTTTCCAGCCTCTCTCTTCCTCCCATCATTTCCCCCAGCTTGCTCCTTCCTTCCTTCCTTTCTTTCTTCTTTCCTTCCTTCTTAGCTCTCTGCCTGGAGTTTCTATTCTCACTTCCCTCCCCCCTCTCTTCCACTAGGACTTCCCCTTCTGCCACTGGAGGCACCTAGTCTGCCAGGGGTAGGGAGGAGAAGGATGTCTAGATAAGACTGAGACACAGACACCCCACTTGTCTGCGGATCAGTCACAGCTTCTGCATCTCCAGCTGCATTTGATCCACAGGTACCAGCTGTGTGGATTGTTGTGTAGGAATGGGAAACCTAATCCTGTCAGGCAGTGCAGAGGGGTCCAAAGGCTGGAAACCTTGTCCTGTGTGCTTGCAAGTGTCCTTTGAAACCCAAAGAGCCTGTGAGAGTGAGTGGTGCAGCCTCACCCAGACCTGCTCCTCTCTTACAGCCTGAGGTAGCTGGGCTTTGAAATTGTCACTTGGGTGGCATCAGAAAGCACAGATGAGACCATGTAAATTCATCACAAGTGTGATCCATGCTGGAGGTAGAGACAGCTCCTCCAGCTGAAGAGACCAGTGTAGTAATGTGCTACCTTATCTCTAGTGCCACTGACTTTGGTCTATTTAATTTTCCCTTTGATTTTAATATAGATTTATTGAAAACAACAGTTATCAAAACAAACTGCTCTGGCAAATTGCTGTTTGTCTGTAGCTGTACAAGCACCTATAAAGCTGCCAGCATATGAAATAAATGGTGCTATATGGGAGGTCAGTTATTGCAATAGAAGTTCCCCAAGGATTTGCACTGGGCAGTTTAATATTTTTCTTATTACCCTCTTTTCTTTTCTACTATTTATGCCTCTCTGTTTAAATTTAAAGCATACAGCCATCTGCCGAGACAAGCCTCTCTGATAAAGTCATCTCTGGTAAACCTTTTCATGAGTGGGCTTCCCTCACAGTACTGGCAAATCCTGATGTGTCCTGTTCAAAAGGCAGATGGGGAAAAGCAGGCCAAGTTTTCTCCTCAAAAAGCTTCACCACCTAGGCCAGCTCTTTTTTCCCCCTGCTTTTGAATGGGTTTGTCCTTACCTCATGCTCCTTGAAAAAACCCACTGATTAAAACCCTGCTTCTTGCCGCATTATTTAACCTCCATTCAAATTCTGTGGCAGTATCCCACCTTACACAAATAGTATCTGTGGGCTCCTCCCTACACATGGTCCTAAAAAATCAAATCCAATCATAGTCTAAACCCATTCATCAGGAGAGATAAAAGGGTTTCTGTACTGATCTCCGCATCAGGAGAACACAAATCAAATAACATAACTGTCAAATGAGGAGATGAGGTGTTTAAATGCCTATAGAAATAGGAACTCTAATTACAGAAACATCTATAATGTAACTAATATTATTTACATTAGAGCGATGCTAATCCAGACGAGGGTTAGTGTCCCTGCTCCTAAAACATTACAGTTTAAATAGACAGTGAGAGAATGGAAGGGAGCATCAGCATGCTCATTCCTGCTTGAAGATGAGGGATGGAGGCAGACTCCTCACGATGGAAGAGGATGAAAGTGAGCCAAAATGTGCAATAATGAAGATGAGTTTAGATGCAGCCAGAGAGAGCAAGTGACTTGCTCAGCCTCACACAAGCTGCCTGGGGGGTGGTGGGAAATGAATAGAAACCGTGGATGGCTTATATGAGTCTCTTACTCACAAACACATTACTCGTCAGTGAGCAGAGCTTGGATCTCACTGAGTCTTGCACTGTGCTCTGCAAACATCCAGTTCACTGGGAATGAGCTCCTACTGGCACTGCTTAAAGCCAGGTTGGTGGTTTTCAGACCAAGCCACTCCAGATGGACCTTTGTCTCCATGTGAGGGGCACCAGCCATCACTGGGGGGCTCCAGGGAACAAGGCATCTTGCTTTGGTTGACAAAGAAAGGGTTGAGCTTAGGGAAAGCAAGCAAAGCTCTCCATCCTCTGGAATCAGTGACTCAGCCCATCAATGTGCAGACAACCCACTGCATGCTCAGAACTGAACTTTCTGGCCTTAACATCTACTCTCTGGAGGACCTCGCCCAGCTTCCCTGAGCCAAAAGCCTCCTACTTTTTATAAGTCGCTCAAAACGGGGATAAAACAGTAATTCAAATGTTTTGTCCTTTACCCACTGTGGTTGCCAGCTCTCGCCTCTGTTTTCCCACTTCTCAGAGTACTGGTGAGAGAATATCTTCTTCCTTTCCTCCATCCTGCCCCTTCCTACTCTCTTCTCAGTGTAAAAGCTCAACATTTGCAGCTACCAGTCCTCTAGAAACCACTTCTTGTCCTTCCTGTCTGGCCAAACTACCCCAATGCAACCTGGGGTTGCATCTGACCTGTATAGGCCATATTCTGTTTGATGAGAATTGCTGAAGTGGAGACAGAAAGAGTAAGTATGACCTCCTATAGATAAAGCTATTGCAATTTTGAATATTAGCTCTGATATCTTCTTAAGGGTTCTCAAACATTTCCGTCCCCCTTCAGAAACTTGTCGTGAGCAATAACAGTCCCACACATCTTAAATGAGGCAAAAATCTGCATGTGGAGATCCACATAATTTGGCAATGGACTCAGTAGATTTCCCAGGGATCTTATGCGAGTTTAACACAATAGGAAAAGCCAGGAGATGAGAAGCAGAGCATTAACAAGTCTGAATGACACATGTAGCCAGACTGTCTGCTTCACTGACAATTGATGCCATCCCCATTACTGGGAAAATACTGTAAGCATGCTTCCATAGCGCTTTGCAGCTTATTGCTACAGATAGCCAGTGTTTCATGTCATGGCTTATGGCTTTTGTGAGCTGGTATAAAATGGCTTGCTGTTCCCAGGTTCAAATTTACTGGTGGAGACAGCTGATGCACAGCCAGAGTGTGCCTCTCCAAGCACCTTGTATGCTTTGGGATTCTGCAAAGCAGTAACTGCTTTATAAATACTCCTCTGACACAGCTAAAAAGACAGTCTTCACTAGAGAAGTATCACTGTTGAGGATCAAATACAAGACAAAGCAGAGGGAACCCCACTAACAAGATCCTCTGAACTTGTGTAAGGAGAGTGCAAAGATCTCCACAGATGCTCCTCTAAATAGGACCATTGGGGAGCCCAAGGCTGAGGTGTTTAAGTTAGACAATTTGTTCTCACCACCTCAGTAACACTGGAGGAAAAGCAAGTGGGAAGGCCAGGGGTCAGCAGCCCTGGGTAGTGGGAAAATACAAAGGAGCATCCCTTAGCAGCCTGTGGGCAGGCAGAAAAAGGCTAAAGGAGTGGATCCAAGCAGGCAGGGACCATTGGCGATTCTCTCAAGTAAGGATCTGCTACAAAAGCTGTTGAGAAACAGAGTCCTATAGCCATCCCCTTGTTTCTGTTAATATTCCCTATTCACTCCCACTCTCCATTTCTTTTCCTTTCACTCCTGAAGCATCTCATGAGGAGAGACAAACAGCTTGCCTCTCCTGGCAGTGGAGATGTGACACAGGAGTGTGGTTTCATATCTTCACATCCCTCTTACATCCTCCACCTACAGTCAAAAGTACCCTGTAAGGAGAACAGCTGTGGTGGGTAGGCAAAGCAGGGGATGGGGGAGAGGAAGGAAGAAGAAGAATTAGAAGCTTAGGCAAAGCATCACTGTGAATCATAGCAATTTCCTCTGATCCTGTTTTATCATTGGGGGTGGGAATGTAAAAGATGCAGAACCTGTGTGAACAAGGTCAAATTAAATCACATTTCCAGGCTGGGAAAATTACTTTTGCCTGCAGCAAGAGAGGTGCACAACAGGAATGAAAGAAGGGAGGTTCATGCCACCAGGCATGCTGTATCCAGCTAATGCAAGACAGAGGGAATTTATAATTAGTCCACTGAAATATATCCCTGTGGGATTTCAGTGGAGAGGGGGTCACACCAATTGAGCATGTAAGAGAAAAAACAACTGAGATCTGATTTCAAACCTATTGCTCCTTATGGAAGACAGCTCATCCTTATCTCAATGGACATGTGTTTCTGTCTAATGAGGTGACATTACTCAACAGTGTCAACTACCCACACACGCTGAAGGCCTTGAGAGAGACCCTGAACATCTCCAGGGCAGTCAAACCTGTCTCAGCTTCAAGGACATCAATGAGAGAAACACACAGGTGCTACTGAAGCTCAAGGTTTTCTACAAGACCTCACAAATTGTCAAGTCTATTTAACATCTCTTGATCAAACCCTATGGCTGTTTCTCACTAGCATAGCCTTAAGGGAGGAAGAACAATGCCATGCTTAGGTGGCTGATGGACCAATGGAAAGATGAGCGGAGTCTCCTGATAACCAGCTTGAGAACACAGGATGGGAAGAAGTCACCTTTCACATACTTCATGTAGAACAGGAAGAAATTAATACAGACTGTCACACTGCCTCATGAGCTATGCATGAAGCATTGCAGGCATGTGGGAATTGGCGCATCTGCCTTAGCTAACTCTCTGTCTTGGTGCTAAAAAAGGAAAGTAGGGGAGATGGTATGTGCAGGTGAGTGCTCTTCAATTCTGAAATGCCTATTCTGGGGTGTTGTCATTGGATTTTGAATCCTGATATCCCTCATTCCCTTCATTTTTGACTATTCAAAACCACAGGAGTTTGGAGGTGGACCAGACCTAGAGCTCACCTAATCCATGCCTTGCTCCTGCTGGTGGGGGCACTGCCAGGAGGCACAGCTGGTGTGCAAGAAACCTTGCAAGAGGAAACTACACTGGCAGGACAAATCACTCCCTGGGCCAGTTTCCTCTTCACACCAGATACTGGTCCAACCTGTAGTGTAAGGCATTATGCCCCTGCCAAGGTTTATTGTTTCCATTTGTTGTCTAAATTCAAGCTATTTTTATTATTTGAATCATTTTGTGAATTCCAGTAAACTCTGCCTTATTGATCCTATAGGAAGGTTGAGGTCCACAGGAAAACTGCAGATACAATGAGATGTTCCTCAAACAATTGAGGCAGCCATCTGAAAGGTTAGGAGATAAGAGGCATTGGGACTGGATGTCAGGAAAAGCTAAGTAAAGATAGAGCTGAGCCAAGATCAAGAAATTTTGAGTGTATCAGTTTCTGAACAGGCTCATGTCTGACAGAAAGCTAGTTTGTTGCTTGTATTTGCCTGTTTTAAATAATTTACTGCAAGAGTAATGTGAGCTGGATTAAAGGACAAAAGAGGGGCAAGAAAAAAGAATGGGAAATACAGGTGAGAAGTGACTTGTGAAAAAGACCGGTAGAAAGAAGACATGTTTCCTGGAGGAAAATGGGCAATTTCCCAGGAAGGGAATAGTGAGAACCAGGCACAAAGTCCTGGAAATCACCAGCAGGGATCTATCTCAGTGTGAAACCAAAAATTTTCCGAAGCTGTAAGCAGAGATTGTGAAAATGGCCTCTGAAGCCACATTTGGTGGCTGAGCTAAGTTAGACCTGAGGGAGCTTTGGAGCACATCACCCTCTCAGAATGGAGAATCCCAGGGAGGATTAAGGCTTGGTTGGGTCTGCAGCAGCACCCTCCCTCCTGCAAGTATCCCAATGGTAGAGCAAAATCTCTGTGGGGCAGAGCAGAAGGAGGCTGGGCAGACTGCAATATGGACAGGCTTTCCTTGTGCCGTGACTCTGCAGAGGCTATGCTGCTGTGGGACCACAATAGGTGAGTTCAGTGTAGAAGTCCTTGGCCTGATCCACATCCCTAGGGAAGGACCCATTAGGCAGAAATTCCCACTCCCCTGCCCTGGTGCAGAGACTTCTGCAGAGGGCAGAGGGGATGGAGAGGATGAAAGACCTTTCTGCTCTCATCAAGCCAAACAGAGTCTGGTTCGTTATTTCAGCCTGGATTCTCCCCCTTCAGATTTAACCTCCAACTCTTATTAAACAGACAGATCAGTCTAGGGAAAGAAAGTATTTATTTATTTGGTTATTATTATTTTTTCTAGGGAGGAATACCATCTGGTTGGCATGACAACAGTGCTGTGGGCCACCATAAACACTGGATCATTAGCACCAAAGCATTGGGCTATTATGTAGGCTTGGCCGTCAGCGCGGCTAAGGTGTGTGGGTTTATGGTGCAATCCCATTTGTACCGCAGCATGGGAATTATCACAGCAGTCACAGTAGTGAGCACTACTGCTGATGCTGGGGTCCAGCCTTATGCAGGACTAACTGCATCGGCATGTAGCATTTTCCTTTGAAAGAAGGCAGGCACAAAGCGTAGGTTTGTCTTAAGTCACCTGTGGCATGTTAGCTGGGTAATATCTAATGCAGTTTCTGGGCTGGATCGGAAACATCATAATACTCAGCACTCTGAACTCCTAAACAACATCCCACTGTCTTATGTTGTATCATGAGGAAATGCACATGCATGTAAAGCATCAGCATATTTTCCCTTAGGAACAGCCAGTTCTTATTTCTACAGATGTGCAGGGTGCTCATCATGTCTCTGAATAAGACCCGCAACCTGTATGTTCTTGGGAAAGAGCAGCTTGTCTTTCTTTTTCCTGTAAAGCCCCATTTCAGCTTATATATCTGTAGCAGATATTAATAACAATTATGCTGCACTTGGCTGCTGCAAACTCAGACTGATGAGAGCATCCTTAACTCACACAAGTTTCAAATTGATTTTATTTCATGTTAGGCTCTAACTAATCATGCCAGAGAGCTGCCTTAAAACCTCACTATATCTGTCCTGCTCAGGTGTGCTTGCCTGGCTAAAAGGGAAGGTGGGAGTCAAACTGAATTGGGGTTCCTTGCTGAGTGGGGAGCCTCAAGTCTCAAACCAGGCTATGGAGGTAATACTGCTCTAGCATCAGGCTGTGCAGCCTGTTTGGGCTCTGAAAGCGAGCCAACATGTTCCCTGAGGCGCAGTCGCAGCTAACACAAAGAAATAAATAAGAAGAGCAAAGCATTGCTCACCCTATGCTCTTTCCATGGGCCAAAGCAGGACCCACTCCTCAGAGCTGCCCTCGGACATGGCTCCATCTTTCCCTGACTTCCGAGGCACAGTTCAATAGCTTTGCCTTAGTTTTACTTGATCCCATTAATGACAAAAATGACAGACACATATGTGTTGCCTTTATAGCTATTTCACGCTTTGACATGATGCCGGGCAAGTTACCTATGCTGTCAATGTGATAGATGGTGAACAGAATGGGGGTTGGACAGGTGTAGCTCTTCTCACAGGGAAATATTTTTCCACACCATTAGCCTGTGGAACTCCTAGCAACAGGATATTGCTCAGAGAGGGATTCAAAAAAGCCCTGAAGAAAGACTGGATGCTTGTATAGAAAACAAGTGTCCAGGGCTGTAACAGCAAGTGTTAGAAATTATTGATAGGGAAGGATGTCGCATACTGCATGTGCTTAAATCGCACAGCTCTGGCTGCTGGAGGTTTGGAGAGAACTTTTATCTGGAGCACTGTCCCAGAAGTGCCTCACGTAGTGCTCTAGACATCTTATTCTAGACATCTGGGACGATCCTCAGCTTTGGAAATGATCATATGGTTGATGTTCACTTGTGAGCAGTGCTCCTGAAACAGTTGACAGAGTTACTTGCCATCCAGTCTGCAATCTCCTTTATGGAGAAGGAATTTTCTAAAGGGAAAGTCATATAGGAAATAGTACCACAGGACAATGGTTTATGAAGACCTTGTACTCATTTGCAAAATCCTGGGCACGATCTCCACTCTGCTGTAGAGATTCTGTGATGAGCAAGATTTAAAAGCATAGTGATCTCCTGCAGCATGTCCTGAGAAGCAGAACCAGGAGGTTCTCCTTGCTCTCCTGTGCTACTCAGCAGACTTTGGAAGAGATCTAGGTGATGGTGATGATGATGATGATGTTGGAAAAGAGACACACTTATCTGTTGGCCATAGAATATTTTTCTAAGCTGTAGAAATTTTTCTCACTACTAGTGCTATGAGTCAACGAGTCATTTAAAGGGCTGTTTTCTCATTCTGGGAAGACTAGTCACTTAGTCACTGAGAGTACGCCAGCTCTAGATTTCAGGCTTCTGGCACATAGTATGTTTTCAACCCTGCCTCTGCCAGATTCTTCCTGTGCAAGAGAGAGGAGACTGGCAGAGGGCAGTCACATATGGCTCAGAAGATGTAGAGTTCCCATATGAGCTCTCCTGAGCTATGGGAAAATCCTTACACCAATCACTAGGATAAAGCCCAGATCAGCTGCTAAGACCAGAATAATGCTTTCAAACTCATAGGTCAATCTTCAGCTCAGATGTCCTTGCTGACAGCATCAGAGTGAGACATAGCTAACTGCAGAGGCTCCTGTCCTCCTGGAGTGTAGCCACCAGATTATTGACGTTTAAATCAGGGCCACGGCTCTGATAAAAACAGGGGACAAAAACATTTGGGCAGCAAGGACTACTGCCACTGGCAGCACTTCCCAGCATCTTCTCCCAGGAGAGGACGAGTGGTCCTCCCAGCAGTAAGGACAGGGTGATGGTGGCACGCTGCTGAGACACGCTGGCTGTAGCCAGCAGAGGGCATGGAGATTACACACGCCAGCCAGCCAGCCACACCTCGCTGGGAGCGACAGCCGCCTTGGAGCCTAATTGCCATTAAAAGTTTATTTTTACTAATTAATTAATTGATCAAGTTGACATTCCCCCTCCTCCATCCATAACTGCTGATGAAAGGATGCAAGGAATGGTGTGGGTCTAGCGGGGGTGACAGTGACTTCAGGATGTGGTCTCATACGTGCAGAATTTCTCAGGGCGTTGCTTTTGGGGACCCACAGCATCACAACAAGGCAGCTCCCAACAAATGCAACGCACTGTCATGGGATCCCAGGGTGCTGCTGGTATATGTGCAATGCAGTTTTGCCTAGTGCTTTCTGCAGCTGCTGCTAACGTTTATCATATTTCTCAATCTTATCTTATAAGATAGCAGTGAGAGGGCATAGTGATGAGTGAGGGGGTTTCTTGATTTAAGAACTGTGCGCTGGTATTGTAAGAATCCAGCAGGTTTCCAGTTGAGGCACTGTTCCTGGTGGAATTTGCATGTACACTTGAATTTATGTGTTATTGGTAATCCTGTTGAAATCCGTATGCATAAAGTTAAGTGCATCTCATCAACTCTGTAGGTTGAGGATTCTATATGTTAATTGAATTTAGACTTCAGCATTTAGAACAATGAGAAGGTACAGCTGTAGCTATACCTTGTGATAGCCTGTAACAACCTCAAATGTTAGTTTAATATTAAGAGGGAAAGAAATATAAAAGAAATTGAGGTTTCCTCTATTACTGTTAGAGATGAGCAATGCACACAAAGTTAAATCAGATGTTCAAAGTTATTTTAGGGTCCAAATTATCAGTGTAGAGTATGTTTCAGTGGAAATTTTTCCTATGGGCCTCTGTGCATATCACAGCTCCATAGTGGTGCAGGAGTCCATGTTTATGGATCCATTTCCAGGATCAAAACCCTCATTAGTAATACAGATTAATGGTAATTACCAATATAAATAACTTGAGTGTATCTTCTCATTTTCCTCTGAAGACATTGCTCACAGAAGCTAGCTAAATGACAGACTCATTCCCTGAATCCAAACTGTATTAAGTTCTTGCGTGACGGTGTCATAACATAAAGTTAAATAAAGCTGCATAAATTCTTTTTCAAGTCTCAAAACATGGAGCTTGATTCTCAGCTCACATAAATCGGACGCCGGATTCAGATCCCTTTTGCCATACTAAGGACCTGAAAAATAAAAATAATTTAAAAATTGCTTTTTGGCTAAGAACAAAAGAAAGAAGTTTGAATCTGAGGGATCATTTTTCCTGATGTTGTAAGTACTGAAAATAGAGCTTTATAATAAGAGCACTTTTTTAACCAGGATTCTGGTTAAAGCTGTAGCACAAGCTGGACAGTGGCTGAATGTTTTCCCCAAGATCCCTGGGAAGGAAGGGTTGGGGTTTAATGTGGCTTCCTGAAGGGTGTCAGAGCACTGATGTTATTTAAAATAGGGCTCATGTCGACTCCCCTATGGATCATTTATACTACCCTACGGAATATTATTATTGGAAGTCCTCAGTTGGTTGGTACTGTTGGCGCAGAGCATGCTGTGGGCTGAGTGCCCTGGAAATGTGTGTGATGCCCATTAATTTGGTGTCCCCACACAAATCAGCATGACTCTTGTGTTGGGACACATCTGTATATGCAGCCTGTGGGGCAGCTGTTTCCAAAGATGTGTTAGAAATGACCAGTCCCCTCAAAATCTTAACTTTGGTTAATCAAGGGGTAACTGAAGGATGTTATTCATGAGCAGAATATATACCCAGTAAAATTTGCTCACAATTGTGAGAGGCTTTTACCTGGAATATTGAAATGCAGTTTTAACATGAAGCAGAAAAGAAGCCCAGGCTTCTCAGCCCACATTTACCATCATGACACAGCTGACCTGTGGCAGAGGCGGGGGTTGCTGCCTGCCCTGCCGCTCCCTCACTCCCACATGTGATGTGCAGGGAAGATTTGATGGAGCAGAAGCCTTGAAGGGGAAGAAGCATGCTCTTACGGCTTAGTGTCATTCGCCTGTGCAGGGCTGAGCTGCAGGTCAGAGCAGGGAACAGAGCTGCTGGTAGCTACGTCAAGAAAGTACCGGAAGCTGCTTCACCCAGGTGCTTTCCTGAGCTGAGGAGCTTGAAATGTCATGTTGTTTTATTCTGAAATTTAAGTGTGGAAATAAAGAAAGCAGCCGGTTTTGGGGGTACATTTACTGCCATTTCCAAACATTTTACTGTTCAGGAGACATGCAGGCACCCTGACTGCCTAAACCCATCTCTGAAGTGTTGTAGAAAGTATGAGCTTTAACCCACCGGAGAAGCAAACCACTGTGGTCTGCACAGTGCACCCAGATAAGGCCTGTGGCCATGTTTATTACTGTGCCTGTGGACGCTTTTATAGGGGTTGGCATATTCAGTGATCCCATGGATTAAGAGGCAAAACCCGACCATATTCTTTAGTGATGAGTCACCGCTTACACAGAAGTTTCTGGATGACATAAGCACATAATCCCTCTTACTCTCTCACACACATATAGGATGTAGCCTAAGTGGTTGATGATGCTGATGAAGAGGACTTCTGTTAGTGTGCGTTGTATTGCATGGTCCTATTTTGAGAAAGCCAGTGCAGAGTTAGATAAAAGCCATGAAATGCTGGCCCATCCTCTATTTTAAAGAACGACCTGAAATTATTTAGCAGTTGAAGAAACAAAACAAAACAGTTCCCTCTTGGGTGGAATAAATCAGTCTCTTGGATCAATCCCTGGTGTATTTTACCAGAAACAATGAGACAAGTGTTTCATCTGAGCCCTCATCTAAAACTGGCTTTTCCATTTCCTACAATGGGCAGTTTTTGCTCAGGACAGTCCCAAGGCTGACAGGGCAGTTGTCTATGGCCGAGGTGGTGTGTGTGTGCAGGTGGGTTTGTGCAGGGCTGTGACATGCATCCAGGAAACATTAAAATAGCAATGTGCATGCTGTGCATGCCACAGTTGGGGAAACACTGAGAGGATGAAATCCCTAATTTGCTTTCTGGCTTTGCTGTCATGGACTGAGGTGAATTTGGTGATGGTCTTAGGTCTGCCCATCACTGGGTACCCGCAAGTGCTGGGAGATGCAGCAGGGTGCCTGGGGAAGGCTGCATGAACATCCTGCAGGTACCGGCTGGCCCAAGACCAGAGGGGTGCAGGTGTGCCCCGGGGGGTGTTCTGCCACCGGGGGGACCCTGCAGCATCCCGCTGCAATTCAGGAGGGAGCTGCGCAGTGGAAAATGTGACCAGTGGCAGGAACTAAGAGCAGTGCGGCGGGGCTAGGGGGGAAACGGCGCCCCTGGGAGGGCAGCAGCCCCCCGACACCCCGTTTGGACAACTCCAGGGCTGTGCCTGGTGGCCGGCCGGCGGGTGTGCCCCCGCTCCGCGGTCCTGGACTGCATTTCCCATACTGCCCGAGTGCCCTAATGTATGCACTGCTCAGCCTGGCTCCGTGTGCGAGTGTGTGTGTGCGTGTGTATGTGTGTGCGTGTGTGTGTGCAGCCAGGAGTCCCTCGGAGAGTGAAGGCTCATTCACTGATGAGAGCCGGCACTGAGAGGCAGCACTGCTCCTTCCCTCGCACCCCCGGCGCCTCCCGCTCTGCTACATGCGAGCCGCGGGCGCGCAGCGGGGCCAGCACGCCCGGGACTCCCCAGCTCCCCGCACGCCGCCAGCTCCGCGCAGCGCCCGCCGGCAGCCGCACCGTGAGTACCGGCCACCGGGGCCGCCCGGCCACACGCAAACTTTGCAGGGCAAGTTTCTCCCCCCTCCTTTCCCTTCCCTCCCTCCTACCTTCACCCCAGCCCCCCGCGCTCTTTCCCCCTGCCCAGCCCCGGGGAAGCCGGGCAGCGAGGCAGCGGCGGCGGGGAGCCGCGCCGGCCGCGGGGAGGGCCGGGTGCGTGGGGATCGGCATGGTAATGCCGAGGGGAAAGGCACATAAAGGGCCCCCCCCGCACCCTCGGCGAGCCCCGAGCTGCTCCGATCCCTCCCCCCGCAACCTCACGGTGGCTTTCCGGGGGGACCGGTCGCCACCAGGGATCAGGTGCCGGGGGGCCCGGCCGGACCCAGAGCCCGGCACACAGCCCTCGCTCCGAAACAGACGCTATTTCTTTAACTCCCTTTCCACACACATCCCCCCCCCACCCCCGGCGTTTATTTTACCGGCGGGGCAAGACGGGGAGTTATTTCCTCGCTTCCCCCCGCGGCGCCCAGGACCTCGCTTTCTCCACGGTCGCTCTGGGCAGCGACAATTCCATTTCACAGCGGCTGCAAAACAAAAACTTTTCTATTTTTCCGAAGGAAATAAGCGGATCCACAAACCCACCGCCCGGCTCGGCGCGTTGCTTGGTTTTTCCTTTTTTTCCCTATTTTTTTTCCTTGAAAATACCCAGAATAAGGCTTTTATTTTTCAATGAGAGTCTCTAAAAAAAGAAAACCGCTTCTAGGTTTTCTGTTTGCTCAGGAACCCCCGAACAACCGGTAATTTCATTTACTCCGAAGCTTTCATTTTTGCAAGCGCTCAGTCCCCGTGTGAACTTTAGTTTTAAGCCGTACCAAAAATGCGCGATCCCCGCTCGAAGACCGAATGAGTTTTTATTTCGAAACTCACGTTGGTAAAGCCGCCGCTTTAGCTTAATTCTGGCCGAGGCTGAAGTTTGGCCAACATCCTCGCCCCTCCTCGGGTCCTTCATCCCCAAAAGATTGCCGCCCTTGCCCCCGACTGCTTTCAGGTAGGAACCGGCCGCCTGGATCTCGCTTGCACGCTGTGTCGTTCTGGTTTTATTATTGCAGATAAAACAAAAGGTAGAGAGGAGGTTTAAATTGTCAGCGTTATTCAACGAATAAGCTAAAATTACTCCACATGTGAATGGCGTAGCTTGGGAAGCCAGAAGAGGTGAAAGAAATTATCCTTGTTTTCGCTTTAGGTCCTTTAGAAAACTTTCTGGATCATCCACCGATGCGATCGAGAAATCGCAGGATTTTCTTTCTTTTAACCAACAACCCCAGCTCTAGACCAGGGAAGTCTGTAAATAGGTCGGAAGCATGGAAAATAATTCTTCACCTTCAGATCTAAATACATAAAAACCATCTGGTTGACCACAATGAAAACATTAGGAACTGTCTACTTAAAGAGTTGTATTGAATGCTTATCCTTCCACACAGGAAATGTGTATGGTAAGTGATTGTTGCAATAAATCCAAACAACTCTGGTCATCTTCGCGTTTGATGATCTTTGTGACTTGGGGGTTTAAGGAGGAGGAAAAAGTGGGGGGGGAAGGGGGAAAGCGCTTCCCAGGGTGTGCGGACCGGACCGGACCGGACCCGGGAGCCCCCTCCCGCCTTCCTTCGCGGGAGCCAACAATTCCAGAGGCGGCAAGAAAGGAGCAGCCCCGGCTGGAAGCGAGGCGTCTCCGGGCTGAGCCGAGCCCGGGGCCGGGCCGTACCGAGCCGTGCCCGCCGCCCCGGCCCCGCCAGACACCTGTTTAATTTACCGGCGGGCACAGCGGAGCGGCGGGGCTTGACGGTCGCGGTGGGCTCCAACCGGGTCTCGCCCCCTCTGCTAGTGTTTTATTGGGGTTTATTTAACACCCCCCTACCCGACCCGACCTGGGCGGGGGGGGGAGAAGGATCAACAGCAGGAGCCGAAGGTGCCAGCCCGCTTGGCCGAGGCGGGCGCTGCCGGAGGGGCCGCTGCCCGGTTCCGGAGCCCGGTGCGGGTGCCCTCCGGAGCGGGGCTTCCCTCGGGGCGACACCGCCCGCTATTTTCGTTCGGATTTCGCCAAGTTGGCAGCGGGGCCGGGGCGCGGAGGCCGATAGAGCCCCGGTACCGGCGTATTTTATAATCTCCTATCCTGTAGGGCTTTATTTTCTCTTCTTTCCTTCTTTTTTCACCCTCTTCCCAACCCCCCGCGCTTCCCCCCCTGCAGCCCGACGCCGCCTCTCCCTCTCCGCTGGGGGCTTTTTTCATCCCCTTTTTAATTCTTAAAATTATATATATATATATACATTTAGGAAGTTTATAGCAAAACAGCAGCGGGCGCGCAGAGCGGGACAAGGGGGCAGAGGCCGGGCTGCCCTGCCCGGGGCCGGAGCTCTGGCCGTCTCCGCCGCCGGATCCTCCGCTCCCCGCTCTCTTACATAGTATTTTGTTTTCTTCATTTCCCCTTATACCGGTTTTCACAGCAGCTGCCCGGGTGTGCGCTGCACTTGGCATATTTCACTCGTTGGGTTGGGGGGGGGGGGGGGAAGGAAAAATAATAAAAAAAATTAACTTTTTTTCCTTTGTATCTTAATCCAGTGATGAGAGCTCTCCTTTGTTGGCTTTCGAGCTTGCATTTGTTTTATTTATTATAAGGAAATCCAGTTTGGTTCAAATATATAATCCATTTGAGCACTTAAATCCCCAAACAGCTGGCATTATTTTGTTTTATAATCTTTGGCTTTTCTGCGCAGAGCATATTTCTAAATTCCTACTTGACATTTATGGGGAAAAGAAGTTTTTAATGTAAATGGATATTGTGATTTTTTCTTCCCCTGGATCTTTGCTAATTTACATGCATCACCAATTTCCCTGGATTTCCTATTGGGTTAATATTTTTTTTTTCCTATAGCTTGTTAATTTTTTTTTTTTTTTGTCCCCAAAAAAACTTTGTTTCCGGAGTGAAAAAAAAAAAAAGTTAATTTGCCCCATTATTTTAATCTCTGGCATTTGGAAATGGTTGAGAGACCACAAAAATGCAACCTGTTGTAGAAACCAGAGTGGTGCGTTTTATTTATTTTAATCGATAGCAGAGAGGCGATTTAGTAATAGGAACTCCGAGTAACGTTTTAGTAAGAGCTTCGCAGATCTGGTGACGGCGTCTGGGGTGTGCATGTGTTTTGCCTGGGTGCGTGTTTCTTTGCAGGCTGATTAGCGAGTGGGTTTTACGCTTGTAACCAGTGGTCACTGCTGTTTTCTCCACTTACTGGGTGCTTGTGATGCCTCCTAAATCCAGCTCCCTCATGGCTTCGCCTACTTTTGTCAGACTTTCCTCTTAACTAATTCAGCCCAGTGCTACGACCGTCGTAAGCAGAGGAGCCACAACTAAGCCAGTGATAACTGATTACAGCTTGTTCCTTGGTGAGAGATTTTTTTTCCCCCTCATGGTTGAGAGCTAAAGGCTGTTGATTCAATTTGTCTTGGTTGTGGCGTGTTTAGCCTTGTTATTAGCAACATACACGATTACACAGGTAATTTGCGTACACCTTTAACAGGGTAGCTCTGAAACCCAATAACTGTACAAATAGGGAGCTGTGAAAAAAATAATAGTAATGAAAATATCAGAGTTTGTTTTCAGCCTGTCCGTCTAACCTTCGTACTTGGTAGACAGCTTATGCACCTTCCTCGATTGATCTCCACCCCCCTTCCCTCTACTCCTTGTTTAGTTAATTCAACAAGGACTTTTTGCAATCTGTTTGGAGTTTGTCTGATGCTGTGGAAAAATAGCTGCTGATTTATTTGGTTGCTTTTCGATTTCTGTCTCCAGCCCGTCTTTTCTCCTCCTTTCAACGGGGATGTCAGCTGTTATTACTTCCTATTGATCCCTTTGCAAAGTGAGAAGTGAACTAAAATTAATGTCAATTCCACTGCTCGGATCAATAGCTGGAGTTATTTTAATCTGGATTTGCGCGAGGTGCTAAATTAAAAAAAATCAGCATAGAGGCAGAAAAGTAGCAGTTCCTCACTCCACCTGTGCCCACTGCCTTCCTGGCCCCCAAATGTTCCCTCCGCCTGCTTGCCCCGCAATCCATATTTTTTTAATTAAGGAGGTCAGTTAGTTTTCTTATTTTGAGGTTCTGTATTTAAATCTATGACATTTTGACATTGGGAGTGTATTAACGATAGATTTTCATAATGACTGGTGTGCTGTAGTCTAATCTGTCCCTGTTGCTGGGGGTGGGGAGGTGCTGGGAGCGGGAGAGAACGAAAAAGGAAGTGGGAGCTGAAAAAAAATCAAATTTGGCTGGCTGAGATATTGTAATGTGTTGATTTATTCCTGGTGTAATGAAGTTTGCAAACGAATAAGCGGCCGTAGTGATTCACAGTATCCTACAGGAGTGTCAAGTGTTGCGGCCAGATTACTAATTTATGAAATACATTTAATGTAATGGGGTGATAGCACAAGTAAAAATAGAAAAGGAGGCACAGGTGGTTGCTGGGGTTTTTTTCCCCTGGAAATCCATGTTTTCCCATGATTGCTCAGTTGGAGTTTCATGCTAATGATTGTTTATTTCTGAGACCGGTGGCTTATTTGCATGCATCTCTTTAGATATATAATCATGCATGTGTATGTATGTATTTACATGGCTGTGTAAGCCCCCAGCCGCCCGGGTTTGCCTGTGGCTGCAGTTTCCTGACCTCCAGTTTTTGATCAGCCTGGCGTGAAGCAGCAGAGCAAGTGTGCCCAGGACTGCAGCACTGACCAGGATGCCCTTGGCATCCCTTTCTCTCTCTCTCCCCCCTCATTCTCTGTAGCAAGAACTCTATAGGAAAGTTATTTAAAATTTGGAAGAGAGCAAATCCGTTAATGCGAGATACATAATCTGGTAATTTAGCAATGATGTCTGTAGGGATGGGTGCCAAATGAGGAAGCAGAGAGATGATGTCCACTCATCTTCACAATTAATAACAGTCGGTGGAGTGGCTGGGTATAGGATGGGAGAGAGGAAATGTTATCACTGAACTGCATTAAAGCCACAGACTGGATTTCATACACTTTGTTAACCTAGGCTCCCTCATTCATGGAGTACAAAAGGCTCTCCATTAGGGAGACACTCTTTCACTAAGTTTTATTTGAGATGTTTGACCCTCTGGATTTAAGAGGCACAATTTGTAACAGCTTTTTATTATTATATGATTTTTCTGGCCCTTTGAGCTCCAGCGGCTAGTATATTGTTTCAAAGTTATAGTCCTTGTATTTTAAGCTGGGCTGTGGGGCCTGAATGGCAGCCGGCGGAAGCTTAAAAGAAAAGACATGAGATTGATTGGGGGAGAAAATAACAACACAAAAAGCCGGAGTGAACCGGGGAAGACACAGAAAGGAGCATTTCCCCTTCTCTCACCCTGGGAGGGGTGGTGGCTGACTGGGTGGCTGCAGCAAACCCAGGAGGCTCAGCAAGATGCGAGGCAGAAATTTTGTTAACATTTTCCTCTAAATGTTAATGGCGCATCCAGGGCAGTTTACAAATCTACTTAAGAGTGAGTGCATTAGGAACTAAAATTACTGATCCATTCTCTCTTGTCCCAGACCCAAAAGGGAGATGCTTGCAGGGATCAGATGGCAGAAGCACCCATTATGATTTTAAATACTGTCAGAGATGCCAGGCATTTTACTGGGGAAATCTCTTCTCCTTTGGCTACCAGGGACCACATATGCACATGTGGGTGCTTGTGTATTATACGCATGCACTCATATACAGTCACATTCCTACATTCCAACAGTGTGTATATATATATATACACATAATGTTATCAAGTACTGTGTGTGCATGTACCTACCTGCCCACATATACTATGAGAATGAGAGAAAATACATGTTATGTGTGTCTTAGGCATCGTGTACAGTATAACCACTTACGCTGGCTCATGTGGGTAACTATGTGCAATAGACATTTTTATGGTGGTTACACACAGACCCCCCGAAGCAAATAGTAGTGTGTGTATGTGTGGGCTTTCTGAAGTTTATTATATGTACATGCCTCCTTTGCCATATAAAATTGCAATTATAATTTGGAGTTACTATCTTAATTTTAGACTGAACCTTGTTTATTAGTGGGTTATTAAATCTGCATGTTATTATGTTTGGTTGTGCCTTTCATTCATCTGCACTCGATGATACCCTTTAACCTGGAGGGCCAGAGCTGATTCCAGTAGTGTGTGAAGTTGTCTATTGATTTTCTTGAATGAGAACAGTGGTGCGTCTCCGGCCAGTGGGTTGTAACACATGTGGCCACCCTGCTGCTGGAGCATCCCAGAGAGAGGAGTGCAGAAGCCTAACCAATTGTGTTTTCTTTTCTTTTCTGTTTCCTTGCAGTGTTCGGAGGGCGATGATGCTCCAGTAATTTTCCCCGTTCCATTCCCAGGCATCGCTTTGCTTTCCTTCCAGGGAAGATTGTTCCGCTTGTGATCCTGCTGACGGAAGAGACTCCGATGGACTTACACCGGGCAGCGTTCAAGATGGAGAACTCACCCTATCTCCCCAACCCACTGGCCTCCCCAGCGCTGATGGTTCTCGCCTCCACCGCCGAAGCCAGCCGTGACGCTTCCATTCCCTGCCAGCAGCCAAGGCCTTTTGGGGTCCCCGTGTCAGCAGATAAGGACGTGCACATTCCCTTTACCAATGGCTCATATACTTTTGCCTCCATGTATCACCGGCAGGGAGGGGTGCCGGGAGCGTTTGCAAACCGTGACTTTCCTCCATCCTTGCTTCACCTCCACCCCCAGTTTGCACCCCCCAACCTGGACTGCACCCCAATCAGTATGTTGAACCACAGCGGTGTTGGGGCTTTCCGCCCCTTTGCATCTACTGAAGACCGGGAGAGCTACCAGTCAGCTTTTACACCGGCCAAGCGCCTGAAGAACTGCCATGACACTGACTCACCCCATCTGCGCTTCTCCGACACTGATGGGAAGGAGTACGAGTTTGGCACACAGCTCCCCTCCAGCTCCCCCGGCTCCCTCAAAGTTGATGATACGGGGAAGAAGATCTTTGCTGTTTCTGGCCTCATTTCTGACCGGGAGACCTCATCCAGTCCCGAAGACCGAAGTGACAGATGTAAGTACCTCTGTTGACTTGTTGGTTCTTCTTTAGTTGCACCTCGTTGAGATACTCAGCAGGTGATTGTCCTGCAGTGCTCTGGTTCTTGCTGAAGGCAGAGGAAAACCAGCCTTTCCTGCCTGCCAAGCTCAGCCACACAGTGTTGCCTTGTCTCTTCTAAATGGACATTGATAGATTTTAAGGTGAGGTGCTCTTGAAGGAAACTCGTCTTCCAGCGCACAACTGGAGAGGCAATGTTGACTGTGCAGAAAGCTGTCCGAGCCCCGAGTGTGAGGCTATAGATGCTGGTACATACATGTGTGTAAACAGGGATGCAGCTGGAGTGTGTAGCCAGGAACTTCCCCAGAGCTTGCAGCAAATATGTACCCCCTGCTTCTTCAGGTATTTCTTTCTGACCTTTTCTTCATGCACACCTTTCTTTATAGCAAATGCATCACCTTCAGGATTTGTGCCTCAGGTTAGGACAAAAGAACCTTTTCCTCTGGTTATCGTAAGAATATTTCTGGCCACCAAGCTCCTTCTTCGAGACATAAACCTGGATCCATTCTTACAATTCAATAAGCTGTTGCACCATGTGCTTTCTCGGAGTGTTTCCTCCCTTTGGTGCCCTTTCGTATGGTGGTTGGACTGAAGGAAACCAGTCTGCATGTTCATGACTGTAACTCCCCATCACCTTGTCCCTTGTGGTGTTGCCTATGCAGGAGGGCAGAGCTGTCTTTCAGGAAGGACAGGCTTCCAGGTTTGCTGTGCTGAGAAGTGACCCATGGTGGGGAGTGGCCTGGGGGCAGTGGAGCGTGGTACCCTGAAGAAGAGCACTAACTTATGATTAGGTTATCCTGTAAACCCAGACATGTAGACTGAGAAGCAAGTGGTTTGCTTTTCACATGGGCTGCTTTGTTCTGTTGAGTTTTCTACCTAGAAAACAATTTTATTATTATTGTTATTATTATTACTATTTTTTCCCCAGCAAAAACCTGCTGCACCATTCCTTCCTCTCCCTTTCAGACGTGATTTTTCTTCTCCCCTTTATGATGCCGAGGAGAGTAATAGAGACATTGTGGCTGTCTCTCCCCTGTCGGCGCTGCTTCCTCAGGCTGTCTCCTTGAATTAGGCACTGTGCTAACTTACCAGCGCTAAAAGGCATCTGCCTAAACCCATCGTACCTTTTCAATAAAAGTCATCATAAAATCAACCTGCCTTGTAAATCCATCGCTCTTTGGTTTTGAAATATGCTGCGTGTCTTTTATGTTGGCGTTTGCGAGGGTAGGATGATTCCCACTGAAGGCAGAAGCTGTGTATTTCTTGCACTATGAATGTGACCTCTTATCTTTCCCCCCTCTCCTTCTGATCCGCCCCTGACTGTGCTACTTTTTGTGCCATAAGCTCCCTTCATTGTTCAGTGTCTCCTCTTCCTTTTTTTGGATCCGTAGGGGACTCGGCTGTAGGTGGGAGCACGCATGGATGTGTATGCGTGTAAGCTGGCGATACAATTATCCTGGGGGGAGGCAGGTGAGATGGCAAGGCTTAGAGACATCTTTGTCGATGCTCTTTCCCTTATCGATATAACCTGGCTGTGGAAATGAAGCTTGCTCGAAAGAATACTCTGGGAGATAGCAGCCAAGGAGTGGGTCCACTAACTAAATTAATTTAGAGCGCATCAGCTGCTATGGATCTTGCTAGCAAAATCCTGTCAGATACCCCATTTAAAGAAGTAAATCTGTTAAATGAATTAGACCACATGGAGCGCAGCTGTGGATGGACAGATGCAGCCACATCCACATCTACATCCACCGCTGTGCCTTTCTTTTGCCAACACTATGTGCTGAATGTGGGTCCTCTTCTTGGGAGCAGATGGGGCTCTGCACAGAAGCATGCAAGAAGCAGCATGGTGACGCTGGCTCCCTGTGCCGCCACCAGCCCTGTGGCAGGGCGCTTGATGGGGAAAGGAAGCAGAATAAAACTTTGCAGGCAGCGTGGGGAAACTTGGGCAGAAGCAGAAGGTGTTTTATTGTTTTCTTACCCGTATGGTTAAATTTCTTTGAGATGCTTTGCTGCACGGCAGGAGCCGGGCAAATGCAACATCCCCGATATTTCATCCACATTAAAATTCTTCCGTAACTACCAGGGCAGTGTACACTGAATATGTCTGTTGGCTCTGTATCATATTCCCATCACATACAGACACTGCACCATGGAAACTTCGCTCCATTAACACGGCGAGTTTATTTGGTGTGTGCATACGCACGTATGGGTGTGTTTGCTGGAGGCCGGGAAAGCGAGCAGCAGAGCGTTTTAGAGGGATCCTAATGATCTTTGATGTTGACCATCAGAAAAGGAAAACTTCCGCGATGAGGAATTTGAGAGATCACAGTTTGCAGATGTAATCGTGATCCAGTTTTACGTTGACATTTGCTTATGTGTCTTTGGAGTTTCCATATAAATGCATACTTTGGGGGGAGAAGGGGTTGTTGTTGCCTCTGAGAAGTTTTGTGGATTCCTGTTATAGCTGTTATATATAATACTTTGTAAAATGCATTTACTTGTGCTCCTGATGGAGAATTTGTTGCAGGTAGGTGGCTGTAGCTTCTAGGCAAAAATGTAATGAGGTTTTTCTACAACTGAGAGCAAAAATGGTAAAATTGTCTTAGATCAGCAGCGCCTTTACGTGTCTGATGGGTGCTGCTCAGGTCTGTAGGGCTCCATCATTCCATTGTATTTTTCAGATTCCTGAAAGGGTTTGTGTGACATGGAAGGTGAATTGCTGTGATTGCTCTGAGTATTCTTCTGTACCACTGCACCAGAACTTGTTGCGAATAGCTTATTAAAACATTTGTTTACCCCATAGTTTAAAGGGTGATTTTCTAAGAAATTTGCCTTTTTCTTTAAAAAAAAATAAAGGATTCAATGCACTGAGTTTTAGTTTTCCTAAAAAATATGATTACACTTGAGATACTTTGCAGCAAAAGTAGAATCCAAAGTCAGGCATTTTCATTTCAGGGAATGTTTGGAAGGTGCTGTATTTAGTCCTCTGCATCGTGGGAGCAAAGTCTCAGCCTGTTTTCCCATGAAGGTAGAGCATAATTTTTGGGATGCAGCTGGGTGGAATGGTGCTTCTTGTCACTCAGCAAATTGGGCTGAGATGTCTGCATTGGGGTGAGTTGTCCCTTGCTGTAAAGTGCAGATAGTCAGGACATCCAGCACGGTGGAGTGTACAGGGGCCATGTAGAAAAGAGCAGCCTTTCCAGGAAGAAGCAGACATACTATGTACTGGATGGGCCCATTCCTTTAGGTGCTTACAGAGAAAAATAATGCCATTTGTTAGAGTTCAGGGCTTCTTGTAAAGCATGTGTTAAGGACACCGGGAGACATATTTTATGGGTTTCCTTTAATAAGCGTGCAATAGTTGAGATTCCTAGACAGAGTGGAAATAAATGGCATGTTCTTCTCTGCAAAAGAGACCTATATCCCTGTTTTAAAAACAGAGAAAATATTAAAGATCCCTGGCTTTATTCTTTACTTCTAGTAAAATCTGTCCCAGTCTAATAAAATCCTGTACCCGGTCACCACAGCATCATTTTCCTACAAAGTGACAGGCAGAGGTCCATGCCAAAGCTGGGATCTCTTGATGAAGAGCTGGACCTTGTCTGAGTGGATACCTTTGCTCTTCCTGTAAGGCTGCCCATGCCCCCCACCCCCCTGTGTTGACAGAAGATGGTTTCCCATTGCTGTGTGCTGCTTGATCTTCATCATGTGCTGTCTGTGACTTCTTGAGGACGCAGCCTGATGTGTGAAGGTGATCCTCTACTTCCTGGTTGCTGGTTCAGTTTCCATCCTCTGGGCAGAGCCTGGCTCTTCTAGACTCAGTTCCCCTGCTACCACTGGTGGCTCTCGCCCTGCTCCTGGTGTGTCCTGGGGATGAATGACTGAGTTGGTGAGCAGGTTGGGATCCCCGCTCATCCCTTAGGACTGGTGCATAAAGTGGGGGTGGTTCTATTAACATTACTTTGTTGTTTCTGATAATCAGATTTAACCTTGGTTATCTAGACATGGACAGTTTGTGCTGCAACTGGTTTTCTCTCTGCAAGAGAGCTCTTTGTTCCACTGTAGGGTTTTAAAAAACATCTCTAACACAGAGTTAGTTTTCCTTTTGAAATAACTGCTTCATTATTGATTGAATGTAAATCACACTTCAGGTGATGAACATCAGGGCTATAATGACCACAGCTTGAATGCCTGAATAACACAGTGCTTTGGAAATCAGGCTGAGAACTGCCTGTACAGTCATCCACCACTCAGATATGTGTGTTTGTTGGGCTTTGTGTTTATGGGCTGGGACTTGTGTAGAGAGCTGTGTCTGTCTGTATGTCTATGTGCTGCAAGGGGAAAAGGGTTTTTTCCTTATATTTTGTGTCAGAACAATGGGTTGAAGAGGTAATGCGCACATGCACAAATCCATATGTGCACACATCCATCGCTCATGCCTCTTCCCACTGGGATACACCACTTCCAAGCCTGGTAAAATCTGGGGTGTAAAGCAAAGTGATGCTTTGTTGCTAATAATAATCAGCTGTGACCATGGGAAATTGCAAGCTTAACATTGCTTGTGAAATAATGAAATGAATCGAGTGGAATGTTTGCTTTCCATCGTGCAGTGCCCTGCGTGATGTAGGAGGAGAGAAGGAGCAACAGTGGATTTTCAGAAGGAGTGGGCAGGCAGATGGACAGTAGCAGAGATGAGGGCCACCTCTGTTGCATCCCCATTGCCATCCATCCCTGTTGCACTACTGAAACCATGTCGTCCTCATGGAGCTAGGTGCGCTGCCTGGAGGGAGGTCCCGGAGCACGCAGCAGTTGCCTCTTTTTTCTGCTTTTCTGGCAACAACCTTCCTGGTCCCCCTGCAAACTGTTGCCGAGACTCCTTTCCACGCTGTTTGGCTTAATTGTCTTGTTGGGATAAAGAAATGTTTGAACAGTTAAAGTGGGGAAGGGCTGGATGGGAGCAGCCCCTGCCGGCTGCGGGGCCATCTGGCCTGCCTTGGATCTGCCGGTCTCCAGTTTATATTTCTCTTTCTGTTATTTGGGGCTATATGGCACACTCGGAATACCTAATCACCATGGTGAGAGGAGGGACGTGGCTGCCTCCCCCCACCGCCAGCCCCTCCAGCCTCCCCTTCCCATCAATTGTCATGCAGAGCCGGGCCGGGCAGGGCGGCTGTTCTGCTCGCAGCCCTCATTTGCTCTCCTCGCCTGGCTCTCTCTCGGCAGAAGGATGGCTTTTAATTGATCGTTTGAGAGGGAGGAGTGGGGCTGTTTTCTCCTCCAAAATGTTTCCCTGCACAGCCACTGCCATCCAGCCAGCTTCCATGTCGTCTCAGCCATGCCAGTGATGCCTTGTGCCCTTTCTCTTTCTTTTTGGTCTGCTTGGGAGTTGATGTCAAGGCCCGTAACCACCATCCTTGGAGCATTGAGAAACACCAAAATGCCACATTTATTCATCTCCTGCTGGAGAGATGGGCATGGGTGCAGTACATACGTACATTTGCCTGGAGTGTCTGAACGCTGGCACCAGGGTATTTATTGTACAATTGCAGAGCAAACTCCCCACCTCACTCGGTATTTCCCATCAAAACCACGGCCCCCAAACCACCGGCCAAACCTTGCTTTTCGAGAAGGAATTAATCAGGTTAAATCTTCAGCCCCATCGATCAGACTCCACTGCTGTCACAAAACTGCAGCAGAAGAAGTGAAGGCAGACTCGGTGGCTGCCACGCTGGGTTGAGGATCGGGAATCCTGACCTTGGGCATGGCTTGGAGTCACAGTTTCCCGATCCCTAACCGGGGAATAGCAATACCTCCTTCACAGCGGCGTGTGCTGCTTTGATACCTTCTGACAGAAGACACTAGGCAAGGGCAAAGTATTAGTATTATTAATATAGTACAGTTAGTAGAATATTATGAACTATTATAAATCATTACCGCTAAACTGCAGTTATTAAAGGAAATGACCAAAGTGCACTTTGCGAGCCAGGATCTCTGACAGTTAAAACATTGTTTTACTTGGTAGCTTGCAAAATTCAAGAGTTAGCAACAGTTTCCTGGTTGATCAGTGGCAACTGTGTAAGGAACTGGGATAAGCGGGGGGAAATGGACATAAATTACAGAAGGGAGAGAATAAGCATTAGTGCTTCTGTGGTTTTTTTTCCTCTTTCTTTGATAATCTGAAGGTCTCGAAGGAAAGAGACATACTGAGGCATGGGCCTAATCCTGCTCTGTAGGAGTGAAAGTGTTCAAAGCAGCAAGGTCTCGGAGTTTCTGGAATTCCCTCGTGGAAAAAAATTGAAGTGAAGGTGTTTGTGAATTGTTGCTGGTTGTTATTTGTTTGATACCATTTAGACAAGTCCCATTAAATGCTAGCAGCAGAGTAATTTTTTCCTCTCTTTGTTTGTCTTCCAAGCAGCAGAAAACAGACATAACTATATTGTACGTGGAGTGTGAGATTTCCTCTCATCTCTGTTTTCTGGCTAATATCTGCAGCTGTAAAATAAATTCCATTTGTGCATACATGGTGTTAGACTGAGGTAAATAACTGTCATTCAAAATCTGTCTAACCTTAATCTGCATCAGGAGCACTATAGAGAACTGCACCCATTTGTATAATATTAAGCTTTATTTTTATTATGGATTTCTAATGCAAATTCATAGTGGGGGCAAAGCTGTTTTCTTTTAATACCATATTCCAAGCAAAGCAGCCATTGAAAGCAAATTGTGACAATTTTTATCCCGCAGTTCATGTCACTGGTGGTCTTTGATCACGTCAGTTTGCTTGATAGCCTATGAATTTTTCATCTCTTCTTCAGGATGGAGCAGCAGATTTGGGGACTTCTGAGGACATTTTTCAGCTATGCAAAGCAATTGAAATTCTTCAGCAATAATGGATTTCTATTTGGGAAATTTAATGTGGGATTGGATTCCTATTCAGCATCCTCTGGGAAAGGGCATGTGTAGTATCTGTAAATGTACATCTGTAATCTGCATGTGTCTTTCTCCTCTTTTATGTAACCTCACTGTTTGCCTCCTTGGCTCTGCTGGCCTGAGCAATCCTGGCGTATATAAACTTGCAGGTTACAGGCATTCAGGGCAAATTCATCACCTTAAATGCAGTTTTCTCTATGTTTTAATGCTGAAGTATTTTCCTGCTGCTCCTAGGGGTTGCCCAGGTTGGCAGTTTTCCCCTGGGACCTAGCCCTCAAGTCAGTGAAAGCTGAAGAAGTACTGTGGGGTTTGGTACTACATATGTCTGTCCTCTTCTTTGTCTTGTAATTTTAAAACACGGATGGTGGCTGTGATAAACTGGGTGTTCTTTAGCCATCACTTTCTCTTCTCCTTCGACCCTTTATTGGTGTTTTGAATTGCAGCAGTACCCTGAACAACAGAAGAGGGAGAAAAGCAATGTTGGGCAGACGTGAGGCAAAGAGAGTTTATTGTCCTAAATGCAGGGAACATGGGAGAGAGTTCTGGTGACAGTGAAACTGTCGTTGAGTTCAGGTGTGGACGCTTCCATCACATTCCTCCTCACTTGGGACATTGTTTCTAATGGGTATTGTTTTAAAACCTTCTTTTTTCGATAACTTAAGTCTGAGACCTGCTTTCTGAATTGCAGAGCGAGAATGTGCTTCGTACCTTTTTGTATGAACACCAGGCTGTTCTGTGAATACAGTGGGGAAACTGCCTCTGGGTACCCCTAAAAGAAAGAGTTGGAAACTGAGCCATCGCTTTCCCCCAGCAGCACCAAATCTTAGTAACTGGCTCTCGACAGAGTAACAACATTAAGTTTTTAATTTGGGAAGACCCAAGAGCTTTTCACTCATGAGCTTTTTGCTGGTACAGTCCTGCCTGTGCTTTGCAAACCTGTGATGCTGCAGCTCCAAGCAGCGTGAGGGCAGCAGGACGCGTCCAGCTGCAGATGCTGGGCTCACTGGCACAGCTGGATTCCCTAGTGCGGGGCTCCTTCCTTGGCAGGGAGGTGGAGCGCTTTGCGACTCATGGATGAAAACTAAAACAGAAAGCACGGGGGTGCCAGTCAGCAGGAGAGCAGCGTGCTGCAGGGGTAGGAGCTCCCCATGACAGCCTCACCAAATGCAATAGGATTTGAAAACAGAACAGAAAGTAAAACTCAAGGGACAGCCCTGATGGAACCATTTCTTCCTATTGGGAGTTTTGGTACTTTGATTCAAAGTAAGATCTTTTTAATTGAACAGGACTCAACTTTTTCATCTGATTTTGATATGGTTTCTCTGCACTTCGGGAAATAATTTGCAAAGCCATTTTAGTATAGGAAATTGTCCATCCTGTAACATCCCTCACTGTAAGGAGGGATCTGCAATCCCTCATTGCAGATAACTTGCTTTAGTAGTTGCACCAGCGTGGGAGAAGACCTGGCAGCAGATGACAGCTTTCCCTTCTTCTCCAACTTTGTTTCTAATATTGAAGATTTCTTTTGGACTTTTCTGTCCCAGTCCTGTTTGGGGCAAGACTCCACAAAATTCCCTACTGGAGACCCCTGCCCAAGCCCCCATATGGTGCAATAGGCCATGCCAGGGTATCTGTGAGTGATCAGGGAGGAGGGCTTGCAGGACGAATGGCATCCTGCATGACTGAAAGCCTTATCAGGGTGGCCTGGCCATGCCACTAAGGAGCTGCAGAGCCACTCCGCACCCAGGCCAACCTTTGGCCCATGCAGGATAGAGGGAACCTTGTCTCCTTGTTTCTGTTTGCAATGCAGAGAATCCTGTGAGGTCCTGGTGTCTGCGAATGGGTGGAAAGTGGTATCTTGGATGCTGGGTATCAGTGTAGGTCACAGGGATTGAGGCCAAACACTGCAGCACTGTCAAGGAGGCTGCAGAAGCTTGTTTCCTTCTCTTGTTTATTCTCCTCCTTGCAAAGCAGTCTCACTTCCCATTACCAGTGCTATAGGCTGGAGGTAAACCTCCAGCAAAGTCCTTAGTCAGGGTGATGGCTTTTCCCTCCTGAGCACTTGTCTTCAGCCTCCCCAAAGAGTCAGTTTGACCACTGGTGTTTTTTTTACTGGGGAGATGAGGGAGCAATCAGTGACCTGGGTAACCCTACATGGAGCACAGGCAGAAGAACTTAATGGCCACAATCAAAAAGGTGCTAGCCTGAGTGGATTCATACATCAGAGGGGGCCCCTTAGACACAAGGGGAGAATGAGCAGCTAAACTCTTACAACCCTGCTTCTTTGTCTTCAGTTTTGCACTTTGCTCAGTGCACAGCCCTGTACAGGGCTGCTGGAGCTGCTCCTGCGGTCTCTGCTCCTGGGGGCTGGTTGCCACTGTCTGTGCTGCTCCTTCCCTTGTGCATGTTTGGGTTCACGCACAGAAGTGCTGCCCTCAAAGAGCTGCTCTAGCTACAGAAGATGCATGGTGATCAGCAGCCTGCCTTCGCTCAAGATTTGGGACTAACAGCTTCAGGGGAAGCTGTGTTGAAGGCGCCTGGAGATTCAGTAGTGGCGAAGCAGGGAGTCTGCAGACCAGACATTTAATGTCAGCAAGAAGGCTTTGAAACTCTGTGAAGTAGAAAAGCACTACAAGTTATTTCTGTCTTAATTTGGCCTATGTGTTGTGTCCAGTCCCATGTTTGGTCCAGGACTGAAATAAGTATGATGATATTTGGATCAGGACTGGGATATACTGGAAAAAATCTCTGTCTCCATTAGCCAGAAGTAATGTTCCCACCATCTCATTATTTTCCCCTCTTAAAATGAGAACAACACGTTAACTGTGGAAACAGAGGAGGATTGTGTTAGAGCAAGACAGAGCTGGGCAGAGAGAACTTGAATTGGCCTTGCTTGCGTGTAACGGAGATGCTGTGGGTGTTGTAGCCTGGGAAAGCTGTGTATGGTGTGGTCCGGATCAGGACCCAGGTTTATGGCATATCTTAAGGAACGAAGGGCCTTAAAGTAAAATAAATAACACTCCACTCTTGGTCATCTCTTGAGGAGCACTGTAAGGACCTGAGCCTCCCCTTGAGTATGTGCGTCTCCCTCCGGGCGCCTACCCTGAGGAGCAGGCACAGCCTAGTGAAAGCTGGGGAAGGTTATGATGTCAATGAGAAACATCTGGGTCTGTGTTCTCCCAGATGTTGCCAGTGGTGTCTGGGTTGTTAGCTGCACCTGGGCAAAGAAGGAAAGGAAATCCCCGGGTGGTGTGATGGATTTTGCAGAGCCTGGGAGGAGAAGGCAGTTAGACACCACTTGCTGATAGTCCCTCTGCTATGTACTCAGGTGGCTTGTTGGCGCTCGGGTGATCCAGGACCCATGTTTTGTTGCTGCTAAGGAAATGTGTCATTGACTTGTCACATACCGATTATTTTACTTCTGTTGCACATTTCTAGCTCGACCTGTGTGGGGGAATTGGGGATGAAGGGTACATTTATTGCCTTCTCCTCACAGCCAGGCAGAGCAGGAAGAGGGAAGGGCTGCCTGGGCAAAGCCCTGAGCGTAGGTTGTGCTTGTTCTGTGGACTCTATTGACCTTGGAGAAGCAGAGTCATTTCTCATTGCCTGTCTTTAAAGCAGGGGTTACAATATTCTTGTAGCACAGCTGCATGCTGAGGGTGGCTGTCTTCATGTTTCAGAGGTGCTCAGTCCTAGGGCAGTGGCTGTAACCGTGGTACCCAGATGGTTGCACCAGGACTGAAAAAGCTGCAGTGGAGAAAGGGATGGAGGCTTGTTTCATGAACATCACCACTGAGATTTTCTTCTGAAGAAATGATTGCCAGATATGCTTTTTTGGATGAAACTTGGATGAGCAGCTGAGAGCAGTGGCTAGGAACAGCAGAGAAAGAGCCGGGGGTGAAAAATTTGGAGTAAGGTAGATAAAAGTGAGAGATAAAAGGCATAATGCAGGGAAGGATGAGTAATCGACATTCCTGGAGCCCAAGCGCAGGCTCTGGCTTCCTTCCTGAGCAGTAAAATAAAATCAAAAAAAAGTCTTTAGAACAACAAAACTCTGGACGCGCTGGTTTCCTTCCTGACAGGCCCAGCCTGGTGCTGTTTCGATGAGTCCTCATTGGCAACCAGGGCTGATCTAAAGGCCAAAGGCAGAAACACTGGGGGGAAGGGAGAGGGATTTAACTCTTTGGGCTCTGCTGGAAAACCAGCGCTTTGTGTGGGTTCCTTTTGCCATCACTGGAGCATGAAGAGTGTTCACTGCAGCTCAGAAGTCTGGGAGGTGGTTCCATCTACCCAGGTGTTTGGTCACAGTCAGATGTGATAAAACTGAAGTGAGGCTTTTTTAATCCTAGTGGATAGAGTTTATTGGGCTGTGCATGGTACAGCATGAAACAACAGCACCAGAGAGCAATGTGGGAATGGACTCGTAGCTCTTAGTAGGAAGCCCCGACAGGCTGCTGTTGCTGTCTCAGGGATGCTCATTACACTTGCAGCATCTAGTTTATCATAAAGCGCTACTCCAGTGTCTTTTATTAGCATGCTTCCCAGTCAGGAAGGAGCTGCTGGGTGCATGAGAGCCTGTTGTACCCCAGAAGGCTCTGAGCAGCTTGTGAGGAGCCAGGAGCGAGGAAGGGAGGCTGTGTGTGTGCTAGACAGGTTGAATGGCTTGGGCAAAGCTTGTTTTGCAGCTAACTCTCTGAGGCTTGCCGCTCTCCGCAGGGTTCCCCTCTCTGAAAGGTCGAAGCTACTTCTTAATTCCCAGCAGCTGACAAAATATTTATTTTCAGGTACTTAAAATATTATAATTTGAAGTGGAGTCCAGGGCCCAGGCTGGAGCTGAGCTTTTGTACTAACAGCTTCAGTGAAATGCCTTTTTCCTCCTACGACTTGCCAACAAATGCTTGGAAAATAATTGTGGGACAGTCATCCCTTTAGTGAGCAGATCAAGAAGATTTGAGACTTGCCAGAGACTTTCAAAGGACAGGCCAAAAGTTCAAGTTGTTGCCAGTTCTATTTGTCTTAGCCTTTATACTTACTTTTGTGTCATTAATTTCACCGAATGTCTGTGGGTAAAAGGCACCCAGCGGGCTGCTGCTTTTGCTGAGCTCTCTGGGTGTACTTGGACACCTCTTGGGAAATAAGCCCACCTTTTTGTCTAGGGAGAGAGATTAATCCCACTGCAGCTGTAGCAGAAAGAGGCTTACCCACCGCAGGCTTGTGATAACCTGACATGGAGACAGCTGAGCCGAGGGAACAGTGCCCATGATCTGTTGGTGCCCTTTCTGCAGTGGGTTTTGCAGGGAGGTGTGCATATGAAAGATGCTCCGTTAGTGGTACTGTACCTATAGAACCTGTACAGACCTATACAAATAAGGTGCCACACCTAGATTTTGTGGAAGTTACTGAAATGAGGGCTCAGCAAGGAGAGGTGAGCAGAAGCCAGACATCCTGGTGTCCCAGGTCCTGTTCCTGGCCCTGCTGCTGGGTCCTCAGGAAAATGATGTATCTTTTGGGATGCTGGCAGGTTGTTCTGTTGATTTTGGTAGACAGGGCGTCACTGCTGAGCTCTTTGTAAGGGCTGTCCTTGCTAGAGTAACAACTCTGTTGGCACTGTCCTCTCCTGGGGGCCACGCAGTAAAATAAGGAGGGAGAAGGCTGTTTTCTCAGCAGGATCCCAGCAGTCACAGCTTCCCTGCCCTTCTCTTGTGCTCTTGCGCCACATCCCATCGCTGCCTGCATCCTGCCAGCTGCTTTCCTACCCCTTCTGCCCCAGTGCAGCCAGCCAAGCACGTTAATTTTTCGGCAGAAGTGTTGTAATAATTAGGCAGCTCGTCGGAGGGTTTAGCAGTACTTAACCAGATGTGAAAAGGCTCATCCCATGGTCCCCGCTCTCTCGCTGGGCTCCAGCCAGCTGCCTTTTCCCGCCTGCTCAGGTTGCCTAGAAAGGGCTGTAGATCTCCCTGCCTCTCAGGCTCCTCTTGCCTCTCTTCTTATGTTAAACACTCATTTGAAAAGGAGAAGGAGGGAGGGTGGAAATCCTGGGGCTGTTTGGGAGAAGAGCAGTGAAGAATTAAAGCAGACACCTGCAGCGCTCAGGCTTGAGACCTCCACCATTAACTCTTCCCAGGGCAGCATCCTTTGGGCTCGTGGCCCTGGCAGGGCTGTGTGGCTGGATGCAAGGGCTGGAGAGGGTGGTGGTGCTACCCGGCGCTCTTGATGGCTCCTTGTAATGCATCATTTCATCAAGCTATGTACACATTATAAAATACATATATAAAAAAAAATGAAATCTCTACCTCCCTGCCTCAGTTTCCCCCCTGTGGGGACACTGCTGTTTCCCTGTCCACTGCACTCCATAAGCATTTATGCACAAGGCAGTATTATTATCACTAACGTGGTTATAAAATGAGGTTGTAGTAAACTGTATTGTATGCGTAATCCATATTAATGGGAAAAAAATGTTGGAGACAGGATATTGCCCTGGATGACCCTTGGACTGAGTCATTCTGTCAATTCTTACACTTCTGTGGCAGAGTTTCATAAATACACATTGGTACAGTACCTTATGCTTTAAAAAATCTATACACAGCCTATAGCTTAATAGTCAGAGGGAGAAAAGCCAGAAAAAGGGAGGAGACAAGATATAAAAATGATAGTGTATTATGCTAGAACTTATTGAAAATCCCAACACATCTTTTTTTGTGTAAATGGTAAATTCTTTCCTATGTTCTGAATTTGTTTCTTAATGTGTGTCACGTACCAGAATAGCAGCATGGACTCAGTTGCAAATACGGTGTGTGTTTTATTGTGAGTATGATACTGCATAGCAGAGTGAGGGTGTTGAATATTGCAGTCAGTTATATACAGCTGTAAATGGGAGCTACCTGCTGTTCTGTACACAGCAAGCTGCATATTTATTAGTAAATACCAGTCTAGGTAAAATAAAAATAAACCAGGAAGTTGTATTAAATGCTTCAAGGTTTAAAACTAGTTCACACCGAGCCCCTGGGATCCCACTGCAGGGAACGGCCCTGCATTTTCCAGCATTAAGTCTTTTCCTTCTGATTTTTCTAGTTCTGTGAATGTGAAAGCCTCTGCTGAGCTCCCCCCCTCATCACTTTGTGGAATAATTCATAAGTGTTTCAAAGCAGGGTAAAGATTGGGTTTGGGGTTGGAGAGATTGCAGGTCAGCTCCTTCACTCCCGTGTGTGTAGCTGCAGCTGATGGGTGATGTACTGAGGACCTTCAGTTGTGTGCATGTGCGGGGGCACAGCATCCCCCAAGTGTGTGCATGTAGCACAGAGCCACATGTGGTCGATGCCTTCAGCAGAAAGGCAGGGTTAAAAGTGGAAAGCAAACCCGTGTTTTCGGGGGTACCTGCAGGCTTTCTGACTGACAGACACTTCTCCAGAGATAAAAGCATCCGGGCAGAGCACGGGCTCCCAAATGAGCAATGCCTTCTGAAATGCCCGAGTGTTTAACCTAGAGGGAGCTCTCTTACATGAAGAATGAGGCTATTGCCAAGCCAGCCTGAACAGCTTTTAGAGTGTGTATCTTTAGCAAACTTCTGCCTCCCCCATCCTTGGTTTGCGCTCCTGGGTACCACATTTCCCTGCGCTGATGTATGGAGGGTTGGAGAAATCCTGTGGGTAACTTCTGTGCTCCCAGCTCTGCAGGGGCCAGAGGCTGCTTCTTGTGGAGGTTGATGGAGATGCTTCTGGCAATAATAGCATTTTTCCTGCTCCCAGTAGTGCCATTGCACCTTGCAGATAAGTCACGGCTGTTGGGGTGCCAGGCAACTGATCCCGGCTCTGCTGGGAAGAGGAAGGGCTCCTTGGTGAGGAACAGTCTTTTGTTGGCCGCTGAGGGTGCTGTCAGCAGCCTGATTCACTAAGGAGATATTCATGTGATGGTAGGGGGTGGCTCAGTTGCTCCCTTTTGGTCTCTCCTTTCAAATGGCTCCATGTCCCTTTGTCCTCAGGGTGGGTACAGCTGCCTGAATACAAAGCCATAACGTTTTGGGGTTAGATGAACTGATATTTCCTTTTCTGGAAGCCGGAGATGCTGGATGCGACACAGATGGATGATGCGAGGGTGCTTCCCAGTGCACAGGCAGATCCAGCTCCAGCCTGGTGTGAGTCCTGCAGGTCCTGCTCCTCGTGGGTGCAGGAGCTCACAGCTGGGTCCCAAGGCAACCTATCTCCAGACACTGCAATGCATTACTGGGAGGCATGAATGAGCTGAAAGGGAGCTTGTAGCCTTGTGTACCCACGAGAGCAAGGCAGAGGGGATGTGGCTCTCCAGAGGCAGTGATTGTAGTTCTGAACCTCCAGGCCACCCACTGATTTAACAGAGTGAATGAGAAACTTGCTGAGGCACTGGGGCAGAGGTCTCAGAGACCCAGCAGTGCCTGAAATGTCACTTAGAAAGAGGACTGAATGAATGGTGCAGTTCTTTCCTGGCTCCAGAAAGCACCTATCTGAGCCCAAAGGAACAGCTTCATGGTGCAAGGAGCAAACTGAAGGTATCAAGACTGACGATGCTGCTCTGTTCCTCCATCCCATCCCCAGGCATCCCAGGTCCCTATGGTGGCTGCATTTGCCCAGGCAAATGGCAGTGTCTTTGCTGGGCAGCCTCCCTGTCACTGGCACTGTGCTGGTCTGGAGTGAAAAAAGAGCCACCCCAAAAACCTGAAAGGGGAGTGCAGAGCTGAATCCAACCTGCAAGCCACAGCAGGCTTTCCCAGTTGCATCCCAACCTCTTCTTTGGGGCTTCCTATGCTGCTTGGTGCTGTCTGTCTTTCTCTCTGTTTTTCTTCCCAAGAGGCTTAACAGTTCAGGGGACAGAGTGAGCTTCTTTCTCTTTTGCAGCCCCTGCCTTAAGGAGTTTATTGTATAAAGATGGGCAAGGGGATGGGTGAAGGAAGAGGGCAGAGGTCCTTGTCCCTCTGGCACACTGCTTGCTGACAGCTCTGGTGTTGCCTGTTCTTCAGATGCTCACACGGGCACCCATGGGAACGCAGAACAGATGCAGTGGTGTCACTGGCAGTGGTGCCCCCCAGACGCTGCTCCTTGGACACATCCCTGCTCTCTAGACAAGGGCTGGCTGTTGCTTAATCAGCTTTTTCCCATCTGTGCCCCTCTGACCTACCCTGCCCTTCCCCAGCTCTGCGCGCCTACCTGACAGCTTGACAGGATGTAAGGGAAGCTTAGGTGCAGAAAACAGACAGGCCAGCATTTCCAAAGGAGAAAGTGAAGTGATGCCGTCAGAGTCTCTCTGGAGAGTTCTTATAGTGGAGTTCACAGAGAGCTGAATTGAGCCTTTCAAATACCTTGACCCTGGTGTGCAGGGTTGAGGGTGATCCTTCTGCAGCCCCACTGTCCGGTGGTTGGGCTGCTTTAAGAGAGGGCTGCAGAGAGGCAAAGCTGGGAGGGAAATTAAAGGCAGATGGAGAAGGGCAGTGTGTATTTTTCTGTGGGTGCTTTTCTTTCTGTTGTTTTGTTGTTGTAGCTGAAGGAAGGAGTTTGTGGAAGGGAAGGGCATGAGTGGAGGTAAGGAGCTGAATGGGGAAGGTGGTTGGAGGGGGAAAAAAGGAGAACTAAAGCACCTTTGAAATCTAATGTTTAAAAGAAGGCTTTGCACTAAGTTTCATGTGCCTTCAGTTTGTAGTGTGGTCTGTGGCAAGGACAAGTGTGAGCAGTGGAAGCAGAAGTTGCTTTGATTCAAGCCCCCAGTCTGGCTTGAGAAATGCCAGAGGAAAGTAGGTGGGGTTGGAATAAGCACTTTTCCTGAGGACTTCTCTCTGTGTCTCAGATTATGGCCATTCCTTGCTTCCCCCATCCCGCTGTCCTTGCTTTGCTACCTAACAAATCGTACCTGAGTCTCCATCCTTCCCTTTTCCAAGTTGGCACAAGGAGATTCTGGGCGGCAGCTAATTGCAAGGATATCTCCCCTGTACTTCTTATGGGGGTTGCTATGGGAAAGAGATAACAGGACGAGAAGGCACACTTGGCTTTTGGGACTCAGCAAATGTCCCTGTATATTAAAAATGCCCTCACCTCACCCCGTCCTGTTCCTGTGTTTAACAGGAGGAAGCTGCACAGTTGGGTACAACTCTCATGAAATTCAACTCTGTGAGGGCCTGTCCAAGTGTGGTGAGAAAAAACAGCCCATTACCTTAATGGTTAGCTGTAAAGAAGCCTCTTAACTGTAGGAAGCAACATGTTGTCCTTCAGGGCTGCTTCCCATATACTAGAGTGGCAGCCCTTGCGAACCCTGAAGCAGCAGCTATTAGATGTAAACTCCTGCAGTGAGAGGTCTAGGTGCCCAAATTGTGCATTTGAAAATTGCCTTGGTTTGATGCTTGTCCCATGGGCTGTGGTTGTTTACCAGCTATGAATGTCCCCATGCAGCAGAAACACTCCATCTTCTCTTCCTGTCTCTCCTGGGGTCCCAAGTCCAGGAGATGTGTGTGGTTTGAGGGCCTGGCTGCAGCAGCCTTTTGATTCTACACCCAAGTTTCTTGACAGTGAGTTTCCTGCAGGTCTCTGCTCTTTGCTCAGCACAAGCAGCCCTCCTTATGTGCTTGACCTTAGACAGAAAGTTAGGTTTAGTTTTTGAGCCCCAGGGAAGCTGAATGGCTCCCCAAGAGCAAAGCAGGTCCTGTGTCCTGTGTCCTTTGTAGGGAATGTAGAGGTAGCTTTAGGGGGTGCTGATTTCTCATCAGTAATTCCCACCAGTTTGGAGTGAAATGCTTTGGCTCCTGAAGAATTCCTGTGAATCCAAAAGGGTTAAAAAACCTGGCACTTCTGAGCTGTACCTCGCATGATCTTCCCCTTTGCCTCCTTCCACTCATTCACCAGTCAGCGGAGAGCATCAGCCCAAGATGCTGCAGGTATACAAACCCAGGCTGATTTATGTTAAATGAATTCATGGTGCTCCATGCTGTCACCAGTGACTGTCTCAGTGTTCGTGACATGGGGATGAGAAACAAACTGCCCCGCTGTCCCATGAGGCACTGCCTTTATACCTAAAGATATTAACAGTGCAGAGAAAACCTGGGGCAGCAGCCTGTAGGGAAAATGGGAAAGACTTAAAACCCACAACACGTAAAATGCGAGTGGCTCAGGACACTGGGGTTGGGTGCTGGAGCCTTGGAGATTATGGGAATGTCTGTAGGAAATGAGAGCAGGGATGAGAGCGCTAGGATGGGGGATTGCTGTCGCAGCCTAAGACTGCTTTCAGAAGCAATTCTGGATCTTTGGTAGCTCAAATGAAGTATTGATAGTCCTACACATATGTGTTGTGTGTCCTTAGTAAGACTGTACCCCCAGATGAGGAGGCAGGTAGGGGATGGGGAGCATGTCATGAACATGCTGAGAAAGGCAAGCAGGAGAAGAAAGGCTCTCTTCTCCCTCCAGGGCTAGCTTGACTTAGAGCAGCCCTAAGCTGGCAGCAGCTGTTTTCTCCAGGGCAGGTGGGCGATGATCAGCTGCACAGCCATGCTCTGTCCCAGGCAGGATAGATGTGTTTTCAGCTTTTACCTGGACTTTAAACTTAAAAGGTCCTTGCTTGGTAAGTCAGCAGTGATGTAACTTTTGCTTGCAAACTTCAGGCTTGATTTAAACAAGGGCAGCGCTTTAAAAATAAATCCTTCTTCTCCTGCTTCCCATGGATACATCAGGTAGGGTGTGCTCGACACTGGCTTAATGCTTAGGTTTAAAGAGATCATTTTGTCCAAAGCCACCCTTCTATAGGAGCCTATAATTAGCAATTGAAGCATAAAAAATATTTCCATCGAGTGACTCCTAAATAAATGCTTGTCACTGCTGATCAGAGTCGGTTTATTTCCATGTGTGTTTTCCTTCCCTCTTTTTTTGTATAACTTACGGCCCTGTAAACGCTCAGCAGCTGTTAATATGATTCTGTCGATACGTTTACCATGGTGATTTGGCTATATTTGGCGAGCGTGTGAAGAAATCACTCACTGGTTAGAAGGAGGAAAGACAAGCTGTCGATATCAAGGGAGAAATGCTAATAACCCCAGTGACAAATCATTCCTGGGAATCTCAAAGGGTTAAAAGCACTTCCCGGAGAGAGGGGCCTTGGTGAGTGAAGGTGACTCATCCGGAGCTGCAGACACCAGCTGTCATCTCCAGCTCCTTCTGTGCTTAATCACTTCACTTTTCTAAAGAAATATTTTGTTCTAATTCAAACAGACCCGGGCTTGTTTGGCTTTTATGGATTATTTACTGATGAGAAGGACCTCTTGAGGTATCCATCTTCACTCAGAAATAAGTGGACCTTCAGAGCCTGCTGCAGCACTTTAAAGCACACGGTCCTCTCCAGGATAAGCCTTTTTGGTTCTTTAACATGCACTTAAAATACAGAATAAACCCTAGAAAGTCAGCTCTGGCACTTGGACCCATAGTGGAGGGAATGCATGCAGGCTTTGGCCTCACCTAGATGCTCTTTGAAAGATGTCCCTGCTCATAGAGGAGCGATGCTCCTGGTGACCCTGTGCTTCCAGTTTCCCAGCATGGAGGTGGAGATGTGCCCCCATTCCTGATGTGCTCCTAGGTGCATTCCCATAGCAAGGATGCTCTCACCATGCACAAAGCCAGTGCATGAAGGGGCCTGTGTGTGCCACTGACCCCCGCTTTGGGCACTGACACCCTCCAGCTCTGGGCGATGCTTCCATTACTTAATAAACCCCTGACCAAATTCCACGTGGCTCTTCCTGACTCTTTGCACATTTATAGCTCTTCCAGTGGCAAGAGGAGCCCGTATGATATTTTGCAGTCCCAAAAGGTCTGATCCAGCAGCTGTGGAAGTAAATAAATGGAAAAATTTGCACTGACTGGACTGGGCATCAGATTAGTCCCTAAATGTTGGTTGATCTGCTTTGGGGTTATGACAGACAAATATTGCCCCAAGGTTACTGCTGCAGGAATAATCGATCTACCTGTCTTGGGTATGTCTAGGCTGCCTATCATTGCTGTAATATCTAAGTGACTATTACCTCCCAGGAAGACTATGCCTGACCAAATAAGTTGCCTTTTCTTTGTGTGGTCTGAGACCAGGGAGTGCAGTTTTCAGCGTGTTTAAGATCATTTCTATTTGGCACTTATCTGCTCCACAGGATATTACTGCTTGACTGCAATGTCCTTATTACCTACTTCTTATATTTAATTTAGAATTCTTTTTTTTTTAATTTGCTTTTTTACTAAATAACTAACATGATCTGTAAATAAATGACTTGGTCCTCAACGCAATTTAGACAGACAAAGTGTCTTGAGTGTGATTTAGCTTGAGTGGCGTAAGATGCAGGCTTATGCAAGCTTCAAAATGACAGGAAAGATAATCCCATCAGGCAGTCCGTAAAACAGAACAAGCCTGGAGAGGGGTTTCCTTGTATACAATTACACTTAGAGACACAGGATGAGAAGGAAGGGGATTTGGAACATGCGGAGGCTGGAAGAGGCAGCTGGTTGTGTCCTAGACAATTATTTGCTCTAAGGCCCCTTCATGCAAGCCACTGCAGCCCATGGAGGCTGGAAAGAGGATAGGCACAGCCCCTGCTGCGGCATCTTTGGTGCCCCAATAGCATACAAACACTTTGGGTATGGCCAAAGGGCTTTGCACCAATGCGGGCTGCAGGCACTGGTGTATCCCAGACCTGCTGGGAACACAATAGGGGCATGTTGCAGTGCCGCCTTTTCCCCATCCCTTGGGTTATGTGCAATGGGGCATATTTTAGCCTCAGTTCAGGGCTGCCCTTGTGTGAACCAGAAGCCTGCAGCCTGTCAGCTGCCCCTGAGCACAAGAGACAAAAGTGCCCGGAAGTCTCCTCTGTGCCTCATTTCTGTTCGGAGAATGGGAACATCCCCCGATAAATAAGATACATGGAAGCGATGCCTTTACTAAAGTCAAAAATGAATTCACTTCTGATTCATCACTTTTTTTCCTCATCCTTGCAGAAGACCCTTTAAGCAACACTTTTGAAGGGGCACTTCTGACACACAAACTTCTCCTTCCTGCCTCCTTCCCTCCCTCCTCCCTCCAGCTCACACAACCTGCAGGGTACCCTCTCTGCTTCCCTCCCCTTGCAAAGACAAGACGTGGGGTAAGATGTTTGTGCCATATTCATTAGTGATGTGCAAGTCAGCAGAATTGAGGGCGACTTTGGGATTTTTGCCATTTACTATGAATTCTGCAATCCTGCTGTTTACAAAGCAGCGGCTGGTGGAAAGAATAAGAACAAGAACAAGATACAACCACTGAGGTTCACTTTTGAGCCAGTTTCTTGCCTTTTTTCCTGTTCAAATTCCTGACTCCATGTTGATTTTCTTGAGATCGTGTTTATTTAATTCAGGATAATAATCTTCCAAATATACCCTAAAATTATATAGCCATATAAATCCTGCCATAACATGTTCAGTAAAACTGTCAGGTGATCATTCTTAATGTAAAATGAGACCTTTTCATTTTCATCCAGTCAGTTAGCACTAAATTAACTCCTTGGAACAGGCTCAGAGTCATTCATTTGAGTAAATACCCCAGTTATTTATTGAATATACAGCATTGCTGGGAGTGAGTGGCTCCTGTCCTTATTCCAGCTCCAACACTGGTTGGCCAGGATACTTGAAAACTTCAGTAACGCTCACACAAGCATTCATTTTGTTCTTAATTTCACTGCAGCCATAAGCTGATTCCTGATGATGGGCTCAAGCCATGGCTAGGCTGCAAGCAGGACTTCTGAGGTGCTTCTCCAGCAGCAGCCCAGGAGCAGGAATTGTCCTATGCTGGCTTGAGCACTCAAGGATATAGACAGGAACCATGTCACGGCATGGAGCTGAGGATGCTCTGCCAGTGGGCTGAGCCCCTTGAAGGAGGACTCTGACCAGTTGGACTGGTTCTGTCTGCCTTGGTCACCTCACTGCAGAGCACCTTTTCTAAATGATTCTTATTCCCAACCTTTTTGATTCCTAACCAGGACTATTCCTATTCCTAACTATTCTATGATTCTAGGACAGGTCACCTCCATCTAAGAACTGGTCTGAGCCCATCAGGACCTCTCATCCTCTTGGGATGAAAAGGTGCCAGCAGGTGTGGGAGAGGTTTGCTGTGGTGTTTCCCATGTGTGGCTCTTTGGAAGAATCATTCAGACTCATGTTGAAGTCCCACAAGGACTGTCATTGAGATAGAGACCCTAAAAGAGCTTCAGCTCATCCTTCAATAGAGTGATTTTGTGGAGTGCCTGATCTGTTGCAGCCTCTTCTCCACGCCCAGAGAGTATAGAGCCCCTCTTCTCCCCTTCTTCATCCCTCCTCTGGCTGTCAGGCCAGTGGGGAGCATGAATGGTCAGCAGGCACCTCTCCCAGAGCCTGCCATGAAACAAAATGGAAATTAAAGCACTGCCTGCAGGGCATTCCCTGGAGGACTCAGATATTTTATTAGCACACACTGTTTAGATGTGCAGTCCCATGATGGAGCAGGAGGGAGAGGTGAGCTTCTTTCCTTGCATCCCTGAAAAGATGGTGGAAGTACTTCCAGAGATGCCCTGGCATCCAGTCCAAGGTCTGGGAAGAATAGACTCTTCCAGGGTCAGGGAAACACCTTCCTTCTCCTGGACCTAAAGAAAGAGCCTTGTTTGCAGCTCTGTGTTCAGCCTGCCAAACACAGAAGCCAAATAAAAACAAACGAATCAATGAATCAAATCCTGACTGTCCGGAACCAGGCTGCAAGGAGACACACTCATCCTGCTCTTCTGGGAGATCAAATTCACTACACAGATCAAAGAAAGAGGAGGAAAAGCTCTTCAAAAGTCAGGAAACAAAATCGCCTTGGCCTTCCTTTAAAGAAGGAAAGTTACTGGACCGCAGCCTAAAAGGACCAGAGGAGAAAGCATCAAAGGGGAGCTCTCAGTCACGTGTGGCTCTGTGAAAGGTGAGGTCTGCCAGGTACTAGATGTCCAGTCTGGACTGAGAAACTTCAGCTCTCAAAGAGCCGTCTCTTATCCTGCCCACAGGAGCTCTGCTTCCCCCCTCCCCTGGAAATAAAGGAGATTAGAGAAAGGGAAAAAGAAATGGGAAAGCTCACCAGGTTTATTCATAAATTCTTCATAGTCCTGCAGAAAATAGAGGGCTTTTCCCTACCTTAGTTCTTCTTGTCGATGCCCATTGCAGCTATAGCCTACCTGTGATGGCAAGGGTGGTCAGATCGGTCTCTCCTTAGGAGGGTGAAAAAGACATCCATCCTTATTTGAGGATTGTGAGTCAGGAGGGAATTGCAGGTTGAGAAGTAGGAAGATGTGCCAACTGCAGATAAGGCAAGAAGTTCAGAGCTTAAACTGAAGCCTTTCTTATTTTCTAGCATGAGGGTGACAGAGCAAAGCAATAAGCTCTCAAGGGAGTGGGAAGCACTGATAGGTTTCTGGAGCAAATTAAGAATAATTATTTCAGGAATGTGTTGAATTTAGCTGTTTCTGCTTCTGGATGGAAAGAAGCAGATAACCTCCTGCTCACCCTTCCTACTTCTGCATGAGTTTGTGATTCTCCAGGTATCAGGTTCCCACGGCTGTGCAGACACAAAGTGTGGAGCATTGGGTGCTCTCCTAGAAACGTACTCCAGTTTCTGTGGGAGCTCAATACGGAGGTACACTGCTGGGTGGAGAGATGCTTTAATAAATCAGAGGCACAGCAGATTAAAGCACAGGATCAGAAGCTGTCAGCAAAAATGGTTCCACGTAAGTTTATGAGCACATTGTCAATTGAAGGAAGGGAGAAAGCAGTGCCTCCCCCCCAGAAGAAAAGGAAAGAAGATGCAAAGGGGAAAGGTGTGAACCAATTGTGCCAGGATTGGAAGCAGGGAGTGCAGCTAAAGAGATGGTCCTTATACCTTTCAAGTACAGGAGCTGCAGGAGTATGGTGAACCCAGCCATCTAGCGGGGTCACTTGTCCAGAGGACTCACAAAATCAAAGCTGTGGTGTATGACTGCCTGAGGAGCACTACCTGTTCATAGGGTCCCAGGTTTCAGCTGAGAGGATGCCAGGACTTGGTACGGTGGATGCGGAAGCGTTTTCTCTCTGTTTTCTTAGTCTGGCTGACCCAGGGTGATTTTGATGCCTAGCTGGGATTTTGTGTAGTTTGTTTTACTTTAGTATATACACATTGTTTAGTGTTTAAAGGTTACCTGGGTTACAAGTTTTACTTCTGTATTGATTGACTGGTCTTTTCTGCCTTGTTGCTGGAGATGAGAAGGAATTGAGAAAAACATTCCCAATTCCCCCACCAGACCGGAGTACTCTTCCCTACAGATGGCTGGTGGTTTCCTTCCAGCTTTTTCCATTGCTACCAGCTTGCTATGTGCAAACATGCACACAAGGCAAAGGCATCTTTCAGTGTTGCATGATACGCTTGAAGCTCACATTTCCACACTGCTTTATAGTTTACCAGTGCAATTTATGCGCAGCGAGGGTTATGTGCAGCGAGGTTTTAGAAAAGCCAGCAATAACCAATGTGATCCGTTTGAGACGGGTGTGGGAGGTGGGAAGGCAGATCAGAGACAACAGGTTAATGGTAACTTAATGGTAGACTAAGAATGTCCCTGCCAGCACTACTGCTGCTGCAGAGAGCAGAGCTGGGAGCAGATGTGTTAGTAGACAGACCATGTATGTTCATCCACTGGAAGGTGCTGTACTTTGGGGGACTGCTGTACAATGAAACTGTGACAATAGCAGTTACAGATGTGGTCCTTTTCTACTCCTTGAATGAATGAAGGGTTCCTTGCTACCCCAGGCACTTTCCACTAGCAGTGGGTGCCTTTGATCCTGCCAAGAAATATGCGTTGGCCCCAAAAAGCGTGGCTGTGGTGCTGCTGTCATACCTCCACTGGTCCCTTTGCTGTGTTTATTGATATCCACATTCCTCCATTTTAGTGTTTTGGCAATCATGGTGATAAACAGCACCATAACAATGCCCTGTGGACATCTCGACCCCTGTGCTGTAAGGTGCTGCTTAAATACCTGTGCTGCAGAGCATCTCCAGATGGGAGCTGGTTTGAGGCTGCCCCTAGCACACAGCACCTCTGGAGGTCATGGTCCTAGGAAGCAGGTGGGCAGCAGGCACGAAGTTCTGCCTCTCATCTTTCACTCTATCCACAGAGTGCTGGAAAGCACAAATTCTGTTGAGATTAAGTTATAATTTAAGGCAGTGAACATGTGCTCTGCTGGCGGCTATAAAGATTCAAATCATAAAGTTTTACAGTGGAATGGTTTCTGTAAAAGCATCGTTAGAAAGGGGGAATCGTGCCTTTAATTCTTATGACTTATGGGGCTGCCTGGTTTGCTTTGGTTTTAGTGGTGCTTGGTGTGACATGGAGTGGGGTCCCAACCCCATCTTTCCATTTAAAGTCCAGCCTTTCTTCCCTAAGGCTCTGCTGTTCCAGTGCCTTGAGAAGGACTGGAGATAGTGCAGTTTTCTGTGTTCACCCCATCCACGGATGAGTTTCAGAACCACTAATGTATGCAGAGCTTCTAGCCTGTTGGACCAGCAGGGAGAAAGATGATCTGATGGGTGCTGCATAGTCATGGTATGGAGTTAGGGGGAATGCAGGCTAAGATACAAGTATCTCATAGTGGTTGGACTTGATGATCTTAAAGGTCTTTTCCAACCTAGCTGATTTTATGATTCCATCTTGAGCATGTTGTAAATGCCTAGCCAAACCATCAGGGTAGGGTTAGGACTGGGTTAGTCAGCCTGAGGCCTGTGAAGCTGTTGAATACCCTTACAAAGAATGGGTTATCTTCCTTGCTGTTTCAGACTTCGAAACCAAGTTGTGCCTTGTCATGTCCCCTAACACTGATCAGTGTCCAAAAGGCAGCACCACCACAAGTTTTTGCACAGTGCAGGGTAGTGCTCTCCACCTATAATGTCTTTGCACTGGTAGTGTTGGTGTGGAGACCCAATTGCCTGGGCTTTGGAAGTGGTTTGACACAGATGGCGAAAATCTGCAGCTGCTGTGCAAAAGGCGAATGAATTAAAATATAACATGAATAATACAGTCAATACAGCAGCCATGAGTTGTTTATTTTTATGTTAAATTCAATGCATTTTTGTCACCCTCATATTTTGAGTGATCAATAGGCCAAAGATTTTTATATTAACAATACTCAGTTGCATTGTAGAAGCAGGGGGAAGTGCAAGTTTTTGGCAGCTGGATAGGCGCATAAGGTTTTTGTCACCTCTTTGGGACACATGGATAGCAGTTTGAGATTATGAATAAGCATCCGAGATACATATATTTGCCAAAAGATCAGCAGATAAATTGTATTCCCATCTTAATGGTTATCTCCAGCTCCTAGAATTAGCACCCCACTGGGGTGACTCAACTACGTCAGACCTTGCAATGTGGTTATAGCAAGATCTTTACAGGGGGAGGAACACACCGGTGGTGTGATGATACTCGGTTCATCTTTCAGTTTTGTTTATAAATTAAAGCACAAGAACTTATTCTTAATGAAAATTGCAATCAGTAGTGCAGGTGGCACTTGTGGAATAGGCTTTAACCCTAGGTCTCTGGTCTGCTGAGCTTTGTGGCTGGACTGCCGTTGCATAGCTTGCTTGGGTGAAACTGAAAGGGGAATTTAGCTCAGCCTTAAGTTGGCTGGGTTTAAAATAGGGGAGTGTTATGTCTAAGTCTTGGGATTTTATGCTATTCTGGCAAAAAGTGGGAATAGAGCATAAGGAGATAGGCACCTCCCAGCCTTCATCTGCAAAATGGAGGAGGAGGCGGCTAGCTGAGGTGCTGTCAGTATCTTACAGATGGAAAGAAGGCATTTAATCTGTTCCACTGGGTGGTGGAAGTGACTTCCCAGCTTTGGCTGGCAGCTGGCGGCTGGCAATATTGCCTTTAAAGCTGAGTGTCATGGGATTAGGTTGACTTCTGTGGCATTATGGCCAAGTCTTGTTCTGCTTTTGAATCCTCCCTTTGCCGAGTCCATAGATCAGCTGGGCTCAGGCTGTGCAGTGGCAGTAACCCGGCATTATTGAACCTGTCCTCCTCGCTCTCCCAGGCAGTCACACGTGCGTCTGGCCAGATTTGCAGGACTCAGCAATGGACAGCCCAGGCCCCACTTACTCAGAGGAGCAGATCGATAACAGAGGCGAGTGATAGATGAGGAGAGTTAGGGATGGATAATCTGCTGAATTTACATGACCCAGGGTGGTCCAGGGAAAGGCTGCGGCTTTGCTGGGAGACTTTCAATAGGAGACAGAAGTTGCCTTAGTTTCCAGCTGCTGACTGCATTTTAAAAAACATTGCAGGGTCTGTTTGGGTGGGTGGAGGAAGCTGCCAATTGTGAGCAGAGAATAAGAGCGGCATGTCCACTGCCTGCATCCCCCTCGCCCTGCTCCGGGGCAGCCAAACCAGCACTGCGGGAATGGGAATTCACAGGGCCATCCGCCTATTTGCCAGCGCCATCAGGCTCCATACCCCAATGGAGTTTCAGGGAAGAAGGAAATGCTGACAGGATTGGCAGGAGATGCTTTGAAATAGTATCTAGATATTCAGTATATGTGTTAAATCGGCCACGCTGGCTCACTTGGTAAGAAGCAGTGGGTTTCAGTCTAAAAACGCTGTATTTTCAGGTCCTGGTTAGCAAACACATCATAAAAACAAGCACCAGAAGGTAGAAAAGAGAAGCAAAAAGCTGTGCTTTTAAATAGTAATAATTAAAAAAGATTCCAGCTTTCCAGTCCCATTGATACTGGAGAGTGGAGTTTTAGCACTTAATCCTGTAAGATGTTGCTAAATGCCTTCTGCCATGAGAACAGAGCATATGCCAGTGGCCGGCTTTTGGGGAGGAAACTTCCCTTGAATTGAAGCTGCCCTGTAACTGTTTACAGTGGTGTCTTCCTTTTGTCTTCTTTCGTTTGATCTTTCACAGAAGCATCTGGTCTTGCCTTTGCTGAAGACGCCACACTGGGCTGGAAGGACCACAGGTCACTTCTTCGGCCCACAAGTGACAGCTCTGGTGCCCATAAAACTATAACCTTCCTGCTGGCTGGAGTGCGCTGCTGACAGACCGGCACACTTTGATTTAGGTGGTTCAGCTTTTTCTATAATGCATCTATGTCATTTGGTCTCAGATTCAGTTTTTGGTGAAAAACAATGTTTACGACTCCTCAAAACAAACAAACCCCCCCACAAACCCCAAACAAACAGTAATTTGTGCAAATATGTACACCAATCCTTTACAAATCAACCTTCCTCCTTCCTTTTCATCTGTCCATTTCAGAGCTCAGCCTTGCAGTATTCAGCTTTTGCGTAAAGCTCTGAAAGATAAAGCACTGAAGAACAACTGGAAGCAAAAGTGAGAGGAGGAAAGCTGTTTTCAATATGCAGACCGATAGAAATGCCCAAATTCCTGATAGGAGAAAGTAAAATAGATTTTCATGATTCTTTCCAGTGCAACATCACAGAAGTTCTTAAAAAACCAACAAACAAACAAGAGATACTATTTTTATAAAATATACCCCGGGTTTTAATCAAAGTACATCTCTTGATTGTTTTACTGAACTAGATCTTGATACTCCAGTTAGATCTATTTTGGACGCAGCTGACTGAGAATCACCTTACCCCCTCTGATACCAGGAGGCCTTTGCTCTTTATAGGGTCTTTTCCTCTGTATATCCAGCTGCAGAGTTGATGTCTTGCTATGAAATGGTCCTCTTCTGCTTGAAGATGCCTTTCTGCAGGTAGATCGAGCATTGCAGGGTGAGAGCAGTGCTGGAAAAAAGGCAGGACACTGCAGGCTGCCATGCCTTGTGATGTAGTGTGTGTGCTGATGGGCTGCAGGAATGGCAGTGGGGATGGGGAGTTCTTGACTGGAGGTGCCCAGCAGCTCTGTAAATCATCTGTTTGGGTAGCTATGCTAGGCTCCACAGCATCCCCAAGTGAGGCCATGGTTCAGTGATTGAAAGGGGAATCCTGTAGGGGACAAACGAGCTGTGCAAGTGTAAGGGAGTTCACAGGAGAGCAATGGTATCCAGGAGTACTCATATAATGGTCTGGGTAAAACACTCATCCTCCAGACAAAGCAGTTGTCTTGCTACCAAAGCTCTCTGTAGACAAGGTCTATATGTGAATAGACTCCTTCAGCACCTTTGGTTGCCCATGTCTTCTTCCAAGCAAGAGGAAGGAGCAGCCCTGATAGCCCAGTGTGGATGTGTAAGCCCATACCAGTGAGTGTGAGTGCAAGAAGCAGGGATAGCCCAGCAGTAGCAGATATGCTTATGCAGCAGCAAATCTGTGTTGCACTGGTGTTGTGGGCATCTTTGAGCAGGAATAGGCTGTTTTGCCAGACAAATCATATTTAAGGAAAAGAAGTTTTCAAAAGGCAAAACTTCATTTTTCAAACAATTCTGTGTAGCAGTGAGGAAGAGATGTTCTTCACATCTACCTCTTCTCTCTGCATGTAATGTACGTGTACATTGGCATATCTGTATACAAGCACAACATGCATGTTCTTCTGTAATATCACAGGCATGCACATAGCTGGACATGGGTATATGCACCCAAACTGGGGCCTTTGTACATTTGTGTTTACTGAGTGGGATTAATACAGGGCAAAGTTCCCTTTGCTTTCTACTTCCTGACACTTCAGGGAGAAAAATATCCTGCCCTAGCCTCAGTAAAATAACTGAGTGAATAACTTAAAGGAAAAAGAAGTAATATCCAGGATTGCTCCAGTTAAGGAATTAGCCTGCCTTGCTCTGCAATAAAGCTCTTCTCCCTCTCTCCCTGTCAGTCCTGTGGCACCCTCCCTGCTCCATGTTTTAATTCTAGTCTCTAATCTCAGCCGCTCCTGTGATAAATTAATTGTAATGATAGAGGCCCCAGTTACGAGGTCTGCACCGTTTGCTTGTAATCTGAGCGACAGGTTTAGGGCCTGCTTTATTTAAGATGCGAGGGTAATTACATGGGAGTTAGCATATGCAGGCAGGGAGATATGATTCATTCTCCCAGCGACGGCCATGACACAGCTGTTTGTCGGATAAAATAGAGGAACCGTGTTGTTACAAAATGTTCCCCTTATTATACCTCATTAAAAACAAGGCTGCGATAAGTCAGACCTGGCAATGAATAAAATGTATTGCCCCCTGTAAAAGCTGATAGGAGAGAAAGAGGGTCTTCCAAGCAGCCTCAGGTCATTTATTTATTTTTTGTTCTCTTTCACGCTCCCTCTCCTTTCTTTCCCCCTGTTTTTCTGCCTTGCACTGGCTGCTGGAGAAAAGAAAAGCAGTGTTTTCTCTTGCTTTCTCTTCTTTCTTTTCTTCTTTCTTCCTTTCTTTGAACCTGCCTATGCCCTCCCCTTCTGGGAGCAATCGCAGATAAGGCAGAGTCGGGCCAACGGCAATTAGCAAAGCCTTTTGCAGGGAACAAAAGAGGAGATTTGTTCCCATCAGCCTAACACGCGTTGCGCCTCTTCACCTTGCCTGAACGCAACAGGCTGGGGGAGATGGGAAGCTCCATCTCCAGCCATGGGGGCCGGGGGCATTCCCAGACAGGTTATTTAAAAAATAATAATAATTTTAAAAAATCAAAATAATAAAAAATATTCCTTTCAGGAGAGAAAAAAAAAATTTTCTTTCCCTTTCTTTTTAAATAACCCAAGAAGTGAAAAGTGATTCTCTCCCCTTTTTCATCTGCAGGAAAACAGTGGAAGTTTAAACAATAAAAGCCGAAAGTAGGGGAGAAGGCCACAAACGACTTCTGAGAGCCCCATCAGGGTGAGATGTATAGAAAGGGTCTCTCTGAACTGGCATGCTGGAGCAGATGCATAAATCCTTCGCCTCGGAGAGTGCTTGGGCCCGGGAGTTCAAAGGATGGCTTTCACTCTTTCACCAGCGTCTTTTCCTTTGAGCACACTTTAAGCTGTCAGACTTTGTGGGTTGCAAGCATTCCTGCTTATTTATTTATTGTTTTGTCACCCTAAGGATACAACGTTGACTTTTGTTTTATTTATTTATTATTATTCCAAGGAAGATAGAGCAGTTTTAAAGTAGTAGGAGCAGTAACAGGTCCTGCCCGCTCTTGGAGGGCTGTCATTTGGGTGAGAGGTATCAACTAACTCAAGCAAAGCTCCAGGCAGGCAGCTGTGGCCTTTTGGAGCCGTTTGTATGGGCTGCATTAAACCAAATGATGTGTGTCCTGGTTTTCCTAACAATTTTTTTGTTGTTGAACTCTGATCAATACATTCAGCTGCCTCTTCTCAGGCCATTTGCTTCTCTCTTGCGTATGTTGCTCTTTTCTTCCTACAATAGCTGAGGTGAATGAATAAGGCTGATTGATAGATTGGCTGGTTTATTTTCAACTTAAGCTATTGAGGGAGTTTTACAAAAGCGTCATAATTTCTCTCTGGATGGATATTTAAGTTATAAATACTGTAACATGTGACTAACAAGATATTGAGCTGCATTCGATCTAAAAATTAGATGCAGTCCCTTAGAAATAACTTTCTGAAGTATCAGTGAATCAGTCACCTTTTAGGTTTGTTCCCTTGAGCATAGGTCCTCTTTGTAAAAATGTGTATCTGGTTTGCATCCAAAACACCAGATCTGTGCCAGGGAGGGGTTTAGATTGCATATTAGGAATAATTTCTTCACAAAGAGGGTTGTCAAGCATTGGCACAGGCAGCCCAGGGAAGTGGTAGAGTCACCATTCTGGAGATATTGAAAAGACATGTAGATGTCTTGAGAACATGGTGCACTTGGCAGTGCTGGGTTTACAATTGGACTTGATGATATTAATGATCTTTTCCAACCTAAAAGATTCTATGATTTTTGGGAGGGTAAGTCATTGCTCACCTGGGCCTCCCTGCTGTACCCAGGTCTTGTGTTGCCATGTGGCTGGTGTTGGGTGTTAGTGCGCTCAGGAGTGACAGGGACAGCAGAAGGCATTGTAATACCATGGGCTATCACCATGCTAGTAAACCAATTAGGGACTTAAGATGACAGAGCCAGTGTCCTGGACAAAGAAGACCATATCCCAAGGTGTATCCTGTGTTGATGTCCCATTGCGGATCATGGCTTCTCCCATGCCAGTCAGAAGATGCACAAGACTGCCAGCTCTTGCCTCTAGTGGTAGTATTTCAGTGGAAAAAGTGATTTCTGGGTTCAGGGCAGTAGCAGCTCATGGCAATAATGGCAGTAATGGTGTCATGGACCTGCTGGGCTTTACAAACCCATTTTAGCTTTGGGGAGGTCAGTGCTGTGTACTTGTAAAAAGCCTGTCCTGTTTAAATATTCTTGCTCCAGGGATATGGGATGTAAGGATGAGGAGGTCTCTCAAGATAAAATGTCCCAGACAGATGTGTCCACATGCAGGAATCTATGGCATTGCCACAGATGGCAATGGTGCTGTAAGTTTCAGGAGGAGACTAGTGCATTTTGAAGGTTGATGTTGGAAGGTTGGGGAGAAATCAGGTGCAGCATAGGCCACACTTGGACAGCTTTTCCCAAATCCCTGTGTCAATCACAATTCGCAGACTGGCTTGCTTGTCCCCTCACCTCCTCTTTCCACTTCCATATTGAGCCTCTGCTCCAGTTCTCCTTTGTGAGTAGATCCTGTATAAAGGGATGTAATGAAGTGTCTTATTTCCAAATAAAATCCAAACGAAGCAGGAGTAATGGTTTGCAGATTCGACCACTCCCACACTGGTAATTTACTAAAATAAAAACTTGATTAAGCCAGGCTCACTCAAAGGTTTTGCATAATTTAGTAGTCTGTCTTGGATAGCCAAGGAGCTGTACAGGCAGGGAGCTGAGTCAGAAGCTGGGTCTGTCATCCAGCTCTGGGGTCAGAGCTGTTGGCACTTTGTACACTTACTTCTTTTCACTTGTAAGAGCTCAGAGCAGCTTGGAGGAGTGAGCTGGAATCACTGCCTCCCTTTTACTGATGGGGGAAGCAAGGTCCAGAGAAGAGCATCTCCTGTCCAGGTTGCTGTGAGCAGCAGTAGAGGAGAACCCGACGTCTGCGCTCCCTCATCACTGTTTATGCATCATATTATGGAATCACAGAATCATAGAGTATCAGCCATTCTCAAGATTTTTTAAAACAGATTATACACAGTAGCAGCATCTGAACAAGGACATGTCTCTGCTGAGGGATGGAACTTGCATTTTAAGGACACATGTTGGTGGAGTATGTCACCTTTGAGAACAAGACTGCTTAGTGCCACTTAGGGGTGACATCTTGAAAGTGTGCACAGTCAGGTCAGGGTGATGGTACCCATATGACTTGCTGCTATGGATTAGGGCTCCTTTTCAGGAGAGTACAGGGCAGGGAGGAGAGCTGCTTTCAAAGATCTTTTGGAAGATCAATGATCTTCGAAAGGAAAAGGAAAAATGGAAGGAGAAATGGAAAGGAAAAATGGAAGGAGAAATGGAAAGGAAAACTGGAAAGGCTCAAGGTGTAACGGAGCAGCAGCAGAGGTCCTGGGGAGCATGCAGGAGCATAGATGGAATTGATGGGCTGCTGTCACTGTGTGTTAGACTGTGCTGTCTCCCCCGCAAAAGATGCTGGCAAGAGCCTGCTGTAGAACTGGGAAGAAATCAAGGAATCTTTGTACCCACAGCTACTTGGTCTCTTTTCTTTATTCTATAAAGGAAAGGGACAAGTTTCATCACTGGATGCTCTGCTGCCTCTGAGAAATCCCTGGAGAGACTTGGTGGTAGAAATGCCAAGCCCTCTTTCTGCTCCTGGGAAACGGCATTGGTACGAGCACCACTGTGGAAGGTTTAGCAGAAAAGCTGGTGGCTGATGCCTGAAAACCACAGCTTAGTGCCGTTAATGCCTTCTTCTGGGTGCACATACCCTGCTGCATCAGACGCCCCAGAGCACCCCTGTGGAGAAGTTTGAGCATTAAAATCTATCTATCTCCATTGTCTCACTGGCCACATGGGGACAGCTGATGGGGAGTGCCCAGGTGGGTCAGCACCATGGGATTTTGAAGCCCAACAGGGCAGTAGAGGGTTGCTGCCCTTCTAAAGCCTTTGAGAGACACTGTCTTAGCTGCAATGGGTGGGTGAGCTAGTGGAGTTGGCTTCCTACACAATCACGCATGAGTGGGGCTTACCGAGAAGACATCTTCTTTGTGAGGGGAATACTGAATTAGGGAGAACATTTGAGAGGGAAACACAGCAACTGTTTAGATGAAGATGCATAGAAGGGAGCTCAGCTCAAAATGAGGACCCTGAAACATCCCCCTCAAAGGGAAGGGAGTTTCAGAACTCAGCATCTGCACCATCCACACTGAATGGGACACCCAGCACTGGCACAGAGGGGTGGGACATCAGCTACTTGAGAGGTTAAGG
>WYDI02027347.1:130836-191167 GCA_009867235.2 Psittacus erithacus | reverse complement strand
TCTGCACCATCCACACTGAATGGGACACCCAGCACTGGCACAGAGGGGTGGGACATCAGCTACTTGAGAGGTTAAGGATCACCCAGAAGATGCTGGCTCAAGAGAAGGGGGGACAGCAACAAAAGCTGGTGTTTGTGTGTATAAAACCAAAGGCCAGCTCTCCCCTCCCCCTCACCCCGTAGAAATCCACGGGTGGCTGGAGCGGCAGGTGAGTAAATCACGCCGGCGGGCTCCATCACCGCCGGGCTCCTCTTTGTGCGCCGCACAAAGGCGGCGAGGGTTTGGGTTTCGGTGCGTACGGGTGTGTTTTGGCGTGCAGAGGGACCCCCCCGGCCGAGGGCGAGCAGCGGCCGGGAGCGGGGAGCAGGGCCCCCGCGGGGCTGGGTGCCCCTTGTCGCTGGCCCGAACCTGCCCCGGCCAGACAATGCGGAGGGTGGGCTGGGGGAGGCTTTTGTCTCCGTGTTTTATACACTCTCTTTTCAAGGTGGGGAGGAGGGAGAGGGGCTGAAAAAGTTTTTGAATTTCAATCAGGTTTGGCTTTGAAAGCCTTTGGCTTTTGTTGCGGGGAGAGGAGGGGAGGTTTACATTTCAGCTGAGCCTGGTGGATGGGCGCTGGGGAGGCGAGGGGGAGGCGAGGGGGGGCAGTCACTTTAATGACATCAGTTTGGCTTTGGGGCTAGGCATCCAGAAAGAAAAGTGTCATCCCACAGCCTGCTTATTTGGCAGGCGCATGGAGATGGTGCGCTGGGGGACGATGGGACAGCGCTGCGGCTGCTTTCTCAGTAGCTCCGAGACGGGCATGTCCATCTGAAGCGCTGGGTGTGAAACACAAGCCTGCCTGAATGGCTAGTCCCCGTGAAGCACCGGCCACCCCCCGCCTAGCTTGTCCCCCCACCTCGGTGGCAGCTTTGACTTGCGTAAGCTGGTGAAGAATGGACCCACCCATGCCTAGAAATCCGCCTCCTCCCTCCCTTCCCACCCCTTCTCCCCTTTTCTGAGAGGTGTAATGGAGCAGATCTTACAGGGAGCAGCTGCCTCTACCCCCGTGCCTGCCTGCCCTGTGCTCCGCTTTATAACCTCAGGGTGAAAAGGGGGCAGGGGATGCCCGGTACCCCCCCAAGATGCAGGGCTCGAGTCTGCTTTTCCTGTGCAGTGTCACGGCTGCCACCACGGCACAGGCTTGTTTGGCTGGATGCTGCAGCACCCTCGGTTGAGTGCCATGCAATTTCCAATCTCGCAGCACCGTGACAGGGTGGGGGCAGCACACTGCGACCTCCATGAGCTGGTTCATCTCCCTCTGTACCCTGCTCACCCCCTTCCCAGTGCAGAGGCAAGAGGGGATTACCCTCTCTGCATAGCCAGCCTTGGCCAGGGAGAGGTCTTGGGGAAAGAAGCATCACTCCTTCCAGCTTGTCATCATCTCCACTAATGTGCCCCTTGCATATTGTGATACTGTGGGGTTCTTGTCCTCTATCTGCCTGGTGGCAGGGAGGTCCTGTACCAGCTTCCATGATTGTATCAGATGGTGCAGATGGCCCTTCCTCTTTTGTGTGTGGACACATTTGACTCTTCCATTCAGCTGCAGGAGAGCTTATTCTCCTTTGTTTTGAGTAGACTTAAGAGAAACACGAACCCGCGCTCCCAAGAGCAGATCTCAGCTCTCCTAACATGGGCCATTCAGATGCACATTTTTGATATTAAAAATCAAACACTGCCCTCTTCTTCTGGTTGATGCAGTTCTTTGTGGGACAGACTTGGAGTAAAAAAATGTGGAAGTGCTCATGGAAAGAGAAAGAATATAGTTTCACATCATTATTTTCCATTTTCGAGGCAAATTCTGAATTCTAGGCCATAGGTCCTGATTCTCAGGTCATAGAAAGAGTAGATCATTCCTAGTTTAAAGAAAATAAAAACAACAACCTTTGGGTTTTGATCAGAAGTATTTTACATCCCAGAGGTGTGTGCACTGTCAGACCAGTGTGCCCTTGGCAATGAATTCAATTCTTCTCCTTGTGCATTCTTCCGAAGCAGATGAGCAAGGGGATGAGATGGTGTCAGGAGCAGGTCTTGGGTCTTATAAATGGAGATGGCTTCTGTTCTACAAATATAAAGAACCCCTCTCCATTCTTCAAAAGTCAGAAGGTCCAAAGCTTCAGTCCTGCCCCAGGGGAACACCTTTCCCCAAGCCTTATTTCAATGTAATCTGGGTGGAATTTCCACACAAAAAAATGGTTTGAAATGAGCCTCATTTCAGCCTGAAGGTTTCTTTTAAAGTTCAGTCTATTAACAAATATGGGCAGCCAAATGAAGCCCCAGCAGAGAAGAGCCAAGGAGAGCTCACCAGCAGCGTGCCAGTGGATTTGCAAAGGTATAGTCTGTGTGGGGTTAGATGTGGGTGAGGTGCTTCTGTCTTCCCATATTGTGTTTGGATATTTTTAAGATGACTTTAGCTTTGCCCCTGAGCAGTTCTTACCAGGTAAAAATGCACAATATAAATCATATTTCTTAGAGCAGTCCTGTCATATGCTCTTTCTACCTGGTGTAGGGCTTTCTTCGTCTTTAAAACAGTACCGAAATTCATATTGATTATCTTGAGAGATATAAAGTGGCTTCTCAGAATCCCTGTGGTGCTTGGCACAGAAGACCATGATCTATTTTTTCCTGCTTTCAGTCCCTGATGTGACCCCAGCAACTTCAGCTGGTGTCTGGTATTGAGGTATCCATGTTCACCATGTCCATACTGAGCTGTAAGGGTCTAGTATAGAAATCAGTGTAGGGGGATAAGAAACATTTACCATCCCTTTCAGGAGCTTCACCATGACCCAAGGACATGCCTGCAAAGAAAACAGTGGCATTGCTACATTGGGCTGGCACTGCCAACAGCTCCAGGTGCTTTGTATTCTTCATCATGAGAAACTTTAGAAACGACCTGAGGTTCACAGGTAGTGTATGGTGTCCTGCTTTCCATCCATGCGTCCATCACCACCTGTAGAACCATAAGATGAAGGGTAGGAACTGCTGTACCACTGCAGGGCAAGCCCACCAGGGGTGCTAACACAAGGCTGGTGTGAGTCTGAGTGTGAAGGAGGTGCCTGTACCAGCCCAGGCTGCTGAGGGTGGTCAGGGTAGCATGGGCAAACCCACTCACACCCAGAGAGTGATGGATCATTGCTCAGAAAAGGGAGATTGCCAAGAGGAGGGATCCAAAAGAGCAACAGATTTGGGGGAAAGCAGCTAGAACTTGAAAATAGAGAGGCTGAGAATGTTCATATATGAAATCAGCCAGCAGACCTTTGAGGGCAGATGTTGGCTCCTGGCTGGGCTGTGATGATGTGGTGTTGAGAGGTGGAGGTAAAGAAGGATATATTCTGTTTATTTGTACATTAACATGAACCATGGCTGTGAAAACCCCTGCCGTGACCCATATTTACATTCATAATTTACTTTTATCTATTTACATCTCAATTTAAAAGAGATGGGAGTGGATATCTCCTTGTACGGGACTCACTTCTGGCCTCAGTTATGTCCTGCAAGCCTGTCACAGCTCCCGATTCCAGCAGCATTACTCCAGGATTTACATCAGCACGGCAGAGGTCAGAATCTGTCCCTGCCACCCCTCCTTCTTCTTATAGGAATCTTTTTGGTTTGTGGCTTGCCCATGAGTCCCATGCAACCCCGTTCAGCTTTTTTCTTCTTTGACAAAAACCCCACAATCTAATTTTTACTCTCTGACCGATGCCAGGGCCTGAGGTGCCACCCCAAAATATAAAAGCATCCTCCCTTCCCCAGGTCCAGTGAAGTTGTTTTGCTCTGGCTCCTGCAGTGCAGGTTAAGCCAGTGCCAGCTCTGGTCTCGGGAGATTCCCTGCAACCCCCACTTGCCTCGCTCCGTCGCCGGCAGCTTTTTCATTATTTATTTAATGTCTTGTACCGTAAATAATGGTGACTTTATGGTTATTAGGAACGGGTTAAGGTACATGCGGGCAGCACCAGGCTGCCTTCAAAAGGAACAGGCCCGGCATAAAATGTTGCGATAATTGCTTTACTGCTGAGTGCTTGGTCTTTATTTTGTGTCCGATTTGTCTCTTAAGCCAGCGTAACATTCTCCCCGCTGCAGGAGAATGCAGAGAGCAAATTGAAGGTCTGAGCGTGAACAATGCAACATGGTGCACTGCTGGGTTTTTCTTTTCTTTCCTCTTTCTTCGTTCCTCTCTCGACCTCCCTCCAGTCATCCCTGCTCCCCCTCCCCCTCCAGCCTCCTCTCCCTCTTGGCCGCTCTGGCTCTTCCACCTTTTGGCACCCTGTTTATGGCAGGTGAGATGGGAGGTAGGAAGCAGGCAGGTCCTCTTCAAAAGCAAAGAAAAAGATATATAAGGGTGAAAAGTACCTTCTTAGGCAAAGCCAGGCATGTCCTTCAGCCTGAAATCCCAAGCACATGTCCCAAACCAAGGATAATGATGGTGTTAATGATACCTACACACACAGCAGCTAAGGATGCCCATAGGTGCCAGGCAGCAGAACGGCTCCTGCCCGTGCACCACATGTGCCAAGGAGAAGGCAGCAGGAGGCAGGTGTGCCTTTGAAACACAGCTCCCAAGGTACTGGGGTCTGGGGATTGTTTGTGTTGTCTTGCCATACACGATAATTACCTTGTTAGGAGTAATTAAACGTGGATTTGTGATCTCTCTAAGATGGAGCTTCCCTTTCCCTCCTCTTAATCATGAAAGGCGGCTGCAGTTGCACTGCAGACAATGGGAGTATCCTGGAGCAGAGCGGCTGTGGTGGGTGCATCAGTCATCCCAGGGCACTGGTAGTTGACACGGCTCTTTTCCCACCCATACACTCCTCCTGGTGTGAAACCATCTGAATTGCTTTCTTCTGAGATTTATTTTTGGCAAAGGGCGTACAGCCGAGTGCCAGCCTGGTTCCCATGTGGCACTGCACTGTGCTGCTCCTCTGACCTTGATAAAGCTGCTCTGTTTTCTTGGACCTCAGTTATCTGGGCTGTGAAATGGCACCATTGCCCCCAGTCTGCCTGATTAGAAGTTTCCATTTAATAACTATTCAGAAAGTACTATACACCAGAGGGACGCAGATCTGCCTCTCCTCTGTCCAGAGGTGGGTGGAAACAAAGGTTGCGGTTTCTCATCTAACCTGTTTCTCTGATTGTAGAAAATTATTGACATGGCCCTGTGGACTTCTCTGGAGTGCCTGGGTCTCCAGCCTCCTCTGGTTGGAAAGTCAGGTGTTTCCTGGTTGTGCAGTGTGTGCTGGCATGATGGGATGTGGTGCCTGGGAGCTGGTCTGCTGCAGTGCAGGTGAGCAGCCCTGTCTCCATGCCTTACTAGCAGTTTCGGGGGCAAGGCAATATTTTGTTTACTAGGAGGAAACCGAATTTGATTGTGAAGGAGCCCTCAGCCTTCTCCTGGATGCCCAGCCAGGAGTCTTCTGAGATGTTCAGAATCTCTTTCATTGGAGAACAGATCTTTGTGGTTTGGTCTTTCCACTCCTTATCCACCTGGCATAGAAAATGCAACAGAAGATTTCCCCCAGACAGATGTCGTCCTTGAAAACGCTTTGGTTTGAGTTCCGCTCAGGAGTTAAGATTTGGCTGCTACCCCAGTTGCAACGGCTACCCGGCTGAGGAGTTATGATGTGTAAAAATGCAACTTTTTGCTTTGCCCTCCCTTCTTGTCTTACCTAGAGACACGATGCTTACCAGGAATTAAAAATGAGAGATTTTACCTTTCCTGGGCCTCTGGAAAACAGCTTGTTTAGTAGAGCAAATTATTGCACAAAAGAAGTTTGGGTTTTTCTCTTTGCAAGGATCTAGGAGTTATTTCAATCAGAAAGTGCTAATCATCAATTTAAGCTTAAGAATCAATGGGTTGTAGCCGTGGCAAAAGCCAAATCAATGCTGAAAATCTGACCCATAGATAGGTTTGGTCCCCTTTCTCACACTCCCCACCTGCCTCCCTTCCCCCTCCCCTTGTCCCCTACAGCAGCAACTGAGTAATTAATAAGGCATAAGGGGAAATACGAATGAATTGGGCTGAGCAAGAGAAGGAAGAGCAGGAGGAAGGATTTGCTCTCTGTATCTGAACAGCTTTAATTAGCTGTTTCTCAGTCTCTTTGGTTTGGTTGCTTGGTAGGGTAATCCAGTTAAAGAGGCTGTCTTTCATCTCCGTTAGACTTTTCCCAGCAGAGAGGGATGGGTGAGCTGCGCTGGAGCACGGGGTGGTGCTGTGGATGGGAGCCGAGGCCACCCCAAACCCCAAATGCGATTGTTCCTACAGGCCTGCTGCCTTTAAAAACAACTAAAATAACCCAGCTCCTGTGCAGCACTCTAGCTAGCCACGAAAGTCAGCGGTAAAATGGCCAATGTGCTTCTCTGGGCTTAATGTGTCCTGTTTTCTGACCCCGAAACGTTTTCTTTATGAAAGGATCAAGTTGGGAGCATTGTCCCAGAGCCTTGAAAAGAGCTGCACAGAATGCTCTTTTGTGTTAAGTTGCCTTTTTTTTCCCTTCTTTTTTTTTTTGAGCCACTGCCTGCTGTGTTTTTTTCCTCCCCCTCCCTTCTGCACGTTGGGGGGAGAGGCTGGGATGGACAGTGATACAGACAGAGACTGTCTTGATGAACCATCTGTGCCACAGTGTAATCCAGTGGAGCTGAAAAATTAAACAGCATTTTCAATTAACTTTCCCTCTCTGGCTCCTTTTTCTTCTTCTTCTTCTTGGGGAGAAGTTTTATTTTAACCCCTTGGAAGCCATTGGGATGGGGAAGGTATTGACGCAGGCACAGTGTGGGCAGGGCATGTGTAAAAGCACACACCTGGAAGCAGGACTGTATCTGTGAAGCCCGGTATCCTGTCTGGGGCACGATACCCTGGCTGAGTTAGGGGATGGTTCAGAAAGGCATGTAATTTCGGAATAAATAGGCCACAAGGGAACTTTTCTAACTCAGCTGAAAGGGTGCGTACTCCTTTAAAAAATGACAATGGCAGCTTCTGTTTGCTCTGGTTGATATGACCTGGGATGTTTTCATTATCCTGTTTAAGTGGGGCTTTTTCTCTCTCTGATTGTAGCCTCAGCGCTATCTTGTGGCAAGGAGTCCCAGGGGTTAACTCTGCATTGTCTATATCTATTGCCTTTTTATCAGTTGAAAGGTTTTTTTGCCATTCATCTTCACGTCTTCATTTAATTTCCTTCTTCCTTTACCCATAGAAAGGCGTAGGAGGTATTACTTTATTAAAACTACTCCTATTCCACTCCCTGTTTTCTATGTCTTTTGTGACCATTTTTATTCATCCTCTATGGAAAAGGTATTTTCATTCTCTTCGGGAAAAAGGTTGCTTCTGATCTCAGATGGTGACTGTGGTTCATGTGCATGCTCCTGTTTGCAGCAGAGGTGTGGAGGCTGGCGTGGGACTCAGCATCCCTGCTGTGTCTCCTGGGTTGTGGTTACTGTGGCTTTTGGGGGGAACCTGCCTTTTTCCTGTTGATGACTTTAGCTGTCCTACCTGGGAACTCTTCTGTCAAAAGCATTTAGAAAGCCCCAAAAACTTGCCAGGGCCAGTCACTGAGCCGAAGCACTCGACAATTCCCACAGGGAAGAGAGTATTTGTCTTTGCAGGAGGCTCCCCGCATGGGATGTGTTAAATCGTGGCCACCTGAATACAGCCTGTAATTCTGGAGCTGTTTCCAGTGATTTGCCTGACACTGAAGCAGGGCTTTGCTCGTCTGTAATCCTCACGGCCATCTTTCAGCCTCTTTGAGAAACATTACCAGTGTTTTGCCCTCCAGTCCTCTGGCTTAGCAGTTGCAATAATCCTTGTACTATTTTGCTCTTATAAGCTCCTTTTACAGCTGTAAGACTCCCAGTACTTCACAAAGGAGATGAACCTTGTTAGTACTTTATTTTGAAGGAGAAATGAAGCATGAGGAAGCAAAGAGACTCACCAGAGGTATCACCAGGTGACCAGCATCATGGCTGAGTCTGGTCCACGAGCTGGAAATCCAGGCTGTTCCCTGTTTCTAGGGAAGTTTTGCTGTGGGTGTTGAGAAGGACATCCAGCCCTGTCATTCCCACATCCCCTCACTTGTGTCTCCCCTGGGCCTGGGAACTTGGATTCTTGTAACCTATGCGCTATGCACACACATGGGCAGAGGCACCCAGGTTCTCGCTTCTCCAGCTCATCCTTTGCTTCCCCCCTCAAGCACTTCAGCAACCTCTCTGAGCCCTCCCAGCTCCACACCCTCCTCTTCCCCAGCCTTCCCCATCAGTAAGCTTCCTTCTCCCACACTTTCAGCGCAGCAGCAGCAACTTTTCCCCAGAAAAAGACCCACAAGGGTAGCCTCGTGCCTGTTTTCCTTCCCAGTGCTCATATTGTGCATGGAGCTGTGTCCGTTGGAGACCAGGAAGTGAAGAACTTTGCTTCCCATGAGAGCAAACCCCTGAATCCAGGCTGCTCTGTCCCACTCTGTGGAACCTGGGAGAAGGGAGATATGGAGACAGCAGAGCCACAGCTTCACTGCAGCCTTTGCATCTCTAATTCAGACCTGTTTCATCCATCTGCAAAAAAAAATGACCCCCTGAGCCAATGTCCCCAGTCCACTGACTTCTGCAGCCAGGAAGGGGGGCCACTGGGGCACATGGGTCCCTCCAAACCCTACACTGCAGCTGCAGCTTGTCCCTTCTCAGGCTGGCAGACAAGCAGGGAGAGTTACCCCTTGCAGCAGCATTCCGCTGCCCGCTTGCCCTGCGTTGGCCGTATTTCCCCCCATGAGAGCAGCCTGTGGGTCTCCCCCTCCACGCGGGCAGCCTCCTAGTTACCAGGGGCTGCTGCTGGCATGACAGGGTGGAAGAATACTCAGCAAATTGCTTTGCTGCACATCTTAAAGCAGCCCTTGATTTGATTTAAACAAAAACAAAAGGGGGCTTGGTGGAAAGCGGGGCAATTGGCGGGCCCTGGCTCTCTTCTGTGTCTCGCACAGGCTCACATAAGTGACAGCTCAGTGGGCCGCTGTTGAGCGCTTTCATTGCACTGGCTCAGCCTTTTGCTGGGGAAAGCCAAAGTGTCTGTCACTGTGTCCCTCCCCGGCCCCCCCACGCCTTTTCTTTTGCTTTTCCCTTTCTTTCCCTCCCTCTCTCTGCAGAGGAATGGGCGAGACCTTTGCATTCAAAGGGAGGATGGCTCTGTGAGGTCTCACTGAGGGTGGAAATCACTTTAGCAGAGATGATGTTTCTTTGTTTAGGGGCAAATTGTGCCCCTTCTCTGCTGCTCCAGAGTTGCCAGATGCTGTCATCTGCAGGGGGTCCCCAGAGAGGGGTGCGGGAGCCACGAGGGGAGAGGAAGGCTTCTAGTTTGGGAGGACAGCTGCTGGTTTTAGCACTTTTCAGTGGGAGGCAGGGATACAAGCAGGAACAGAGAAAGGTTTGGAAGATTTGTAGTCAGTGTCTGGGGAACTGCATGTGAGCAAAGGCCCAGGGAAGAAGTGCAGCTGAGTGGAAGGGATGTGTTCCTTCCTCACATTTTGGGACCATAAGCTCCATGCAGCTGCCGAGCACTGACTCTCCCTGATGCTTTGGTCTGAGTTTCTGCTGTTGTTTGATACTGCATCAGGTTCCCATGCTGCTTCCACTTCCAGCCTTGACCAGAATGAAGCCCTAGGACTGAATTAACTGGCACCAAGGGAGATGGATTAGGTATTCCATTTCAATGCCTCTAGTTTTTCATTTTATTGGAGCTGTTCTGACCATATGCAGCTCAGAGCAAGCCAGGGTAGATCCATTCTTTGGCTTTCACATGAACCTTGCACGAAACACAGGATAGTGGAATCAATAAAAAGCAGTGAAGTGTCAAGGAAGACAGAGGGTGCTTGGACATCTGGTGATGGGTGCAATGGGTCTTGGTCAGGCACGGCTAAGTGTGAATATGTTTGGAATGATACCTTCTCCTGAGCCCCTGGACTAAGGCTGCTTTTATTTTGACAAGTGAGCAGCTCCCTCAAGCTCCTGTCCATCGTCATCCTTCATGAGCTCTCTGACACCTTTACTGAGCTCCACTCCCACATGTATTCATTGGTGGGTCTTGTTCCTGAGGACTTAAAGCATGGTCTTCTCAGCCTTCTGCAGCTAGTTGTCCTTCCTGGGCATGATCCCGAAGTCTTTGCCTTGATAGCAGCAGACATCAGGTCCAGGTGTGTCCAAGAATGCTCTCGGATCACTTTCAGGCTCAGTGCCAGCACTTTGGGTGAAAAGACTGGTTGGTATGTGAAAACAGACAGGGTGGTTGCTTTAGCAGCAGATCACTGAAGCCCCCAGCACAAGGAATGTGATGTAGACCATGCATTTCGGCATGCGTGCTGCTCCCAGGAGTCATCCTCTGTTTCCCTATTCCCAGTGGCTTACCACGGGTCTGCTTTGGCAGAGGGGAAGGGAAGCAAACATCTCCCCAGTGAGGGATAAGGAGAGCAACTCATTTGGGTGATCCTGTGGAGCGCTGCCAGCCCTGGTTTCATGTGCGTTGGCTGTGTTGAACACTTTCTGGAGGTTCTTTTGGCAACCTCACAGTTAAAAACTTTACCAGTTTCTTTCTCTCTCTTTTTTCCTTCCTTCCTTTTCAGAGTTGACAGGGGCAAAATAAAGGCTTTATTTTTTTTTAAACAATTTTGTTCCTTCTGGGAGTGATGGAGCGAGAGTGAGTGAAGATTATAGCTCTGTGTGCCGAAGACCTTCATAATGGGGGGAGAAGCAGTGACATAATGGGAACCTAATGGCAGTAATTGGCCCTGGTTTTGACAGGGCCTATATCACGGCTCAGGAAAAAAAGAGATGTTTAAAGTAAAAATTTACACAAAATTATACGGTTTGGGGGGTGAAAACGGCTGTTTGGTTTTTATCTCTCTTTTCTTCCCATTCCTCTGGGGACGTTGCCTCTCACTGTGTTTGTGTCTGTGTGTGTTTTCATGTCCATCACTTAATCAAAGTCAGAATGCGGGTCCCTGAACAAGAGAGACCAGGGTTTTAAAGCTCCAGGTCAGATGCTGAAAGCCAACACTGCTGAAGTCTCCTTCAGGAGAGGTGGGATGTGGGGTCCTCGCTGAGGCTCAGCTGTGCCGAGGCTGGTGGCACGGGAAAGTGAGGAGCATGGAGGAAAGCAGAAGCCAGAGCAACAGAGAGGGGCTGTGGGCAGGGGTATCTGCTCCTCCTTGCTGTCCACATCCATCTGAGTGGGACCTTTTCTTCCCTTCTCCATCTCCCCTTGTAGGGGCTGTAAGAACCCGTGCATGGAGAGGACAGTGAAAGGGATATATGTCCATCAAGCCAAGGAAGGGGCAGCCCTGTGTCTTCAGGCTGCACTGCCATCCCCTTAGCCCTTAGCACACTGTGTTTAACATTTGCTCTGGTATTCAGAAGGCAGAGGTCCACAATATCTTACCTATCATTGGACCCTATGAGCTCCCTTGTTTGAATGCAGCCGCAGCTCCTCCAGCCTTAGTCAGCTAGCAGGATGTCTTTCTGCTGAGCTCCAGACCATCTCTGCCTCTCTCAATCACTGCAGTCCCAGGAGTCAATGTCCTTTCTTCAACACAGCCACATCAGCATCAGCTAGAGTAAAATCTTGGATTCTCTTGCAGGCCTGGACCACACTGCATGTTTTGTGTTGCCTACCACAGAGCATGCTGAGGTCCAGCTTGATGTCCCCTACCATCACCTAGGTCTTGCCTACTGCAGCTGCTTGCCTTGCACATTTTCTTGCTCCATACGTATCAGTCAACTTGTTTTCCCTTGGAAGAGCAGCGCATGCTAATGAATGACTGTATACCGTAAGATTGCACTCTGTAGGCCTTTAGCCAGAAAAAAGCCACAGGGCTGGAGGTGTGACTGCAAACAGAAGCTTGGAAGTACAGCAGCATGGGCTCTTGCAAGTGTCTGTGCAATTTTATATATACTGCTTGGGATGGGGACTTAAACTTGTTCAAGATCCTGCAAGAGCCCTCAAAAAGTGTGATCGTATAGTGGTGTAAGCATGTTTATCACACGCATGGTGCTGACAGCTCAGTGACAAATTGCATCACTGCAGTCTGGATCACAAAGCTATTCTAGAAGGCACTTTGATGTTTCTAGAGTGCACTGAGTCTTCAAGACGGATTTAGCACAAAGGGCTTCTGGCCTTATGGGCAGAAAGGTGTTGAACTGGGATGTTTGTCCGTGTGTTGGTTTGCTGGTTGCAAAGGTCCTGATTCTTTCACTCTCCTGACACTAGGATCTTTAAGTAAAGCTTGTTTACCTCTAGTAAATAAGTTCAAGGCTCACCATGGCCATCACCCAGTAGAAGTTGGGCAATATTCTTCAAGGACTGACCCCAAGGGGGCAGCCTGGATGCACAGCACGTACAGTTATCCCATGGGAACAGCCAAAGAAGGCTTGCACAGATGTCTTGCCCCTATTCTAACCAAAACGAAACTAGTAGATTTGCAGTAGTACAGTTTGAAAGAGACAAGGGGCTTAAAGCAGGATCTCTCAGTGAAAATGCCTGAGGGCTGTTGTTACACCTCTGTGTTAAGGGATCAATAGTCATTTGGACCAGATTGAGCAGAGCAATGACTAATCTCAGCATACGCAATTCCCTGTGTAGCTGAATTGGAAGTGGTGTGCCATGGTCTGGGAGAGTAACCTGGGCTCATTGGGTGGGTGGTGAATTTGCAGATGCCAGGTGGCCCAGTCTGGTGTGATGTTTTAGGAATAAATAAGCACATCAAAGCTACAAGCAGTTGTCTGTTCTTCAACCTAGGCAGTTGAGAGACACAACACAGAAGCTCTGCACTTGTCCACCAAATCCACATGGATCACGTACTGCTGTAGTCTTCCTGGAGAGAGCCTTCCTTTGGCTTAGCATCTGCAGGCATCTCAGCCCCCCCCATCTCCCAGGGGGCTCAGAGAATATGTTTAACTCCAGTTTAGTGTTGGGATTGCAAAGTCCCAGCGCCTGTGCTGCTGGCTGCGGGGAAGGGAAGTCCTTTTAATACTAACGGCTGAGCACAGCCATAACTCTTCCCTGCACTTGCTTTGCTTTACTCTGGGGTGCCCCTCTGCCCACCCCACTGTCAAGCTCATTTGTGTGTGTGTGAATGTGTGTGTTTGTGCACATGCACCTGACTGACCTTAAACAAGTGTGCAAAACTCGTTTGCCTTCCCAGCTCAAAGGCAACAGAGCTGCTGCAGACCTTGGGGGCAGGGGAAAGGCAACATCTGTTCAAAACCAAACAGTGCCTCCTGCTAAATGGCCTAGAAAGCTCCTGCGAGCGGGGTCCTGGGTGGAGACTCCAACGCTGGGAATGTTTTGTCTGGAGGAGCTGGGATCGGAGGTGGGTGTCCGTGGGGGCTCCCACATCCTGAGAACGAGCCACATCTGGGGAAGTCGTTTGGCTGGTGCTGATGATTCCCCAAGCGCTCTTGGCTTTAATGACTCGTGATGCCGCAAGAAGTGGCCCTATAATGGCCATTCCATGCTTGGCCAAGGGGCGCGTGCTTTGCCCCCACACCGGTGTGTGTTCTCATTCCCACAGGGGACCAGCACCTTCCACTCCCCAGCTGCCCCAGGCAGGGACACCTGGAGACCCCAGAGCCTTTGGGAAGGGTCTGGGGGATTTGCAGGTTAAGGTGTGCTTCTGATGGCCATCCAGGTGTTTGTTCTGGCTCTGCTGTCCCCATAACCAGCACTGGGCCAGGGTGAATTCTCCCTCCATAAGATGGGTTCAGAGGTGCTGTCTAAGCTGAGCTGTGGGTGCAGACCCAGGAGTGCAAGTCTGAGCTTGAGCCTGCTGCTTGTAATGGGAAGGAAAAGGGGAGCACCCTGACCCTGGAGCAACAGTCCTGGCTATTTCACTGCCTGGGAGCTGAATTTTCAGTGAGGATGCTATATCGCATTGCCTACAGGAGAGGTAGCCAAGCCCCAGGACACCAGCACCAGGATTACCTGCTGGGATTCACATGGGACCAAGCACCCCCAGGCATGGCCATGCACCCACAACCCTTCTTATTGTGCAACTGGGAGGCAGTGAAGGCATTTGTCCCCCTTGTCCCTTCCAGACTCTCATAGCTTGCCATTCAGAAAGGTCCCTGCTTTGGACCGTGCACCCTTCACTCAGTTTGTAGTGACCCAGGCTGTCCTGTCAGCCCAGCATCTGGCCAGGCATGCCTCTTTGGCTGTTTTCAGCTTTGTTCAGAAAGGCGAGCTGTTGAGGGTCTTATGTTGCTGGGAAGCAAACTAGCAATCTGTTTAATCCAGCACCTTCCCTGTAACAGTGAGTGGAGCTCAGTACTCCAGCAAGAGTTCAAGTAACCTGCAGTTGGCAGTTTGGTTAATTCCCCTCCAGCCCTTGTCATTAGTAGATCTTAGTTTGAATCCCATGGCTTCATGGCAAATCTAAGGCAAAGTTGCCTTGACTTAAAGTTGCCTCCTGCTGATCTGGTGGTATCCAGTAATCATGGTGCTCTTGTGGCTTTTTGACTGTCCAAGTACCATCATTAATCCTTCACAGGAGGGTTTTGGTAGGTCTCAGCCTAGTTTCTGGTGGAATGTACACATAGTGGCCGGGTCTCTGCTCTCCCTCCTGTTGTCAGCCTTGGCACAGCAGTTGAAGCCCAAGAGGGGCTAGGGAGAATGAAGCTGGTACCATGCAAAGCATGTATCCTGGCTCTCCTGCAGCCTCTGAGGCTGCTGTTGACCCTGCCAGGTGCATGGGTCTGGCAGTGGGCTAACCTGCCGCACTGCTTCAGTCTCTCAGTGTCAGAGAGTAGAGGACCATAGCTGAGTACCAACAAGTTATTTTGTGTGCAGAAAACAATGTTCTCCAGGCTCCAGCTGTGGTGAGGAGGGATGGAAGGACAGAGTCTTTTCCTGGTGGCTCCTTCAATACCTCCATGGACTTTCTCCTTGGTTGTGCTGGTTTGAGGGTCTGCTGCAGCCTGCTCTCACCCTTGCTGTCTTGATAGTCTCCAGATCTGTTTCTGGAAGACAGACCTGACATTGTTGATCGTTCCCCTCTTCCTTCCCTCCTGTCCCTGGTGCTGGTCGCCTTCCTTTGGTGAATTCTCTTGGTGCTCTTTTGCTTCTCATCCAGACCCTGGTGGAAGATTCTTTTTCACGCCAAACCAAATGCAAAGCCCATGACAGCAGCAGCAATGAGATTCACGTATGGATTCAGGCTGCTCGTGGGGCCTGGTTCCTGCTCAGCTCCGGGTCACAGCATCCGGTACCCCATCCTGGCAGGAGCCTGTCCGCCGTGCTGGTGGGGAGCAGGGAATTCCCTCCCCCTGCCCGCCTTGCAGCGAGCGCTCATAAAGCCGCAGGTGTGGGATGTTTGTTATTTAGTCTACAGCTTGGTATGTGACAGTTTCTTTTCTACTCGGAGTGGTTTCAGATAATTAGTACATTATGATTCCCCCACCTTGAGTGGGGGAGAGAGGAGGGGGCAGCCCACCCTCAGACTACTTGTAATTTCACATCCTGTGTTTTATGGACCCGAACTGTTCGGGGCGGGGAGTTGGATGGGGGGGGGGATCAGAGAGCAAACAGCGAGTCCTTCCCCCACCTTCACCATCAGCCAAACCCCGGGGTTGTCAGGGTGGCCAAATGTTATTTTGCAGAGTTGCAACCAACTTAATTCAGAGATGTTCGCCTTTTCTTTAACTCTTTTTCTTTCCTTGCAAGGTTTGAATGCCTTAAAAAGGGAAGAATGAAAAACAAGATGCTCTTTCTCCCAGCCTGTCCATGCTCCCCTCTCCCTTTTTATTACACGCTTATCGCTTCTTTCCCTCCTGCTTTTGAAATTGATTTCCTTTCCTTTCTCCCCTATTCAGGGCCTAAACGCTGAATGTTCGATATTTCATTTGAGGCCGCTAATCGCATTACCACCCTTGACGTTTTACAGATATCATATTATGGGCGCAAATTTGGCAAATTATTAGCGTTGTAATGTATAGCTTGTCAAAGGTATTTAAGACACTAAGAGCCCTGGGCTTATCGGGGTTAGCAGAGAGCTCTCGTTGAGCTTTTGAAATGCAGAGAGCCGGTTATAAAACACACTGTGACTCTCTTTTCAGCTTGTAAAAAAAGAGTGCAAGAGAGAGAGAAAGGAGAGGGAAAAATATCATCCGTCTATCAGGGGCTTCCAGGGCTGATAACAAGCAAAATTCTTCTCTGTGGGTTTCACGGGAAATGTGAGAAGCTTTTAAAACATTTCACAAGCTGTCTGGGAAGGAGGAAAAAATCTTTATTGAAAGGATGTAGCAATCTTTTTACTGAGGTCTATTTATCTCCTGGGAACAAGCTCTAAGTAGGAGTTCCCGTCCTGGTCACTGGAGGGGTTTAGGGAAGGAGAGTGGGATCCTCCTGTGCTTCAGTGCAGTGACTTCTCCTGGCCCAGCTTGGGATGCTGGAGGCTGGAAGTGGGTCCCAGCAGTCCTCCTTCATCCCACTCTGCTGGGATGCTCATATCATACCCTGTTAGGCAGCAGAGGTAGCTGCTGCAGGCCAGCCACTGGAGAGCAGGTCCAGGGAATCCCTTTCCCTGGTGCCCCAGTGCAGCTCCAGCAAGCAAAGCAGGACAGAGCCAGTGTTGGCATTTGCTCAGCGACCCTCTCCCAAGGGGAGGTGTTTCGTCTCTGATCAGTTTATTAAAATGGTTTTAAGTCCTTTTAAAGCCCTGTGGGGGATTTGTGCCTTCCCCCGGTGTCGAGATGTGAGCGTGTGTGTTTCCCCCTCTCTTTTCAGACCGAGAGAGGAGGGGGCATGGCAGAGCTGGGTCACATTTTGCTCCCAATATTGTGATGCTAACAAGCTGTGGAGTTTGTCAAGGCAAAGAGGGGTGATGGGGTTGGCGTGATTCACTCCCTGCTGGCAGCAGAATGGATATCATGCGTCTTATTACAGAGTTAGACAGACAGAGCCCCACCACTGAGAGCTGTCAGTCCTGCCTCCGCTTGACAAAAACAAGCCATAAATAAGCAAATGCTTCACAGCAAGGGGGCTTGTGTGTGTGTGTGAAAGAGAGGGAGAATGGCTGTGTGTGAAATACCGGTGGGGGGGCTGCATTTGTAACCCCTGTTTGTAAGAGGGAAAATGGGTGGGATTTATGTTGCTGGGTCTCCCTGGAAGAGAAAGCCTGTCTTCTTATTGCCTTGCTTAAGTGTTTGGAAACATAACCTGGTGTACACCAGGCAGTGCACATCTGGGTGCAAGCGTGCCAACACGGGGGGTATGTGAGCGCATTCGCAGCAGTTTGTGTCTGCAAGGCTGCGTCAGCAGAAGAGGTAGCTGGAGGGCTCCTCTTGCAGAGGTATTTTGCTCGGAGAACACAGTGAGATGCTGAGATTGGTAGAAGCTTTAAAAGTACCTGTTGCATACGCGTGTGGGCCTGGCTGTGATGCAGGTGTGCTGGGAAGATGCAAAGCAGTAGGTTCAGGAAAGTGTCCTGCTTTTCTGAGAACAGAGCATCTCTGAAGAGATCATCATGGAGATGGGTTATGCGCAGGCACAGGTGAAGTGCCCACCATATTCAGCAAGCTCTGCCAGCCCCTGCGAAGGCAGAAGGACATTCAGCCCTCAGGTGAAGGCAGCCTGTCTTGTTTGGGCCAGGAAAGGACTTGTCATTGCTTTTCTAAGAGAATGTCAGTGAAGGACCTTGAGCACATGCTCCTGCATGTGTCCTGGGAAGGCTGCAGCACTGATACGTCACACACCCCTCCCTTGCTGAAGCAGGGGATGGCACAGGATGCCCAGTCTCTGCTGATGGGTTTAGCAGGTTTTCCTGGCAGCCTGGTGGCCACATCCATCCCCTTCCACTGTGGGTGCTCTGCCATCCACATCCTCACAGCAGCTTTCAGCCTCTTCTCATTTTGTGGTGCCTTGGGGGTTTCCAGCAGACGTTTAGAGCCCACGTGTAAAGCACTATTTGATCCTCAGTTTGCTTTTCTTGTTCAGCATTCCTGGGTAGCTAAGAAGTAATCCATGGACCCTCAGGGGCCACAGACCACAGGCTGCAAATCACTGTACTCTGCTTATGTCTGTCAAAGAGTTTTGTAACTGCCCCTGTGCCTGTTGGAGGGCAGGGGATGGTGTCCTCCGACCAGCCAGTTAAAGCAGCAAACCACCTGATTTTCATGATTTTCAGTGCAATACAGAGCTGCTCAACACCTCTGTGCCTTGCAGGAAGTTCTGGGGCAGTACTAAGGGCTGTAAGGGCAGAAACATCAGCCATAGGGCAGGAAGCAGTGCACAGACCCTGGGCACTGCAGGTTGTTGTTTCGTACAGGGTCCTGGAGCAGTGGTTGGTAAGAGAAGATGCAGCAGGATTTGGGGAAGGGTCCTGGGTTGCATTTAGCTCCTTCAAGGAATTTGCCTCATTGCAGGCAAATGTGCAAAGCAAGCCCTTTCCACAACAAATAGAGCTACTTTTCTATCTTGCATGACTAGCTGTGGTCCTTCTACCTTAGAATAAGGCAGTAGGAAAAAGATACTGCCCTGTCCTCATTTGGTTTCTGCCAGGTTAAAGTCCATCCTTAGGGCTTTGGTCCCATTTTGTTAATGGGCAGAAGTTTGTTTGATTTGAGTGCGGAGTCCTGGGCTCCCTTCCCCTCTCAGCCTCCTAAGGATGCAGCATTCACCCTCTCTCTCATATGAAATGGCTCATCGGTAAGTGCTACTTAAGAAAACACATGTTCTTCCCCTTGAAAGCAGCCCCCCCATTCCCCCCTCACACCAACACCTTTCTTTATTCGACCCAAACCTCACCAAGGGGAATTTGCAACAACTGCGGTGATAAATCTGCCCGCAGATAATTGGCAAGAAAACAACACTTGTGCAGTATATAACGTTTTATGGTTGTTTCATGTACTTTATTATAATACTAATGAGCAGTTATATATCAGGAGCTAACTGCACGCTGGATTAGCTTGTTAGCATGATATGAAACGGCAGAGCAAATAGTCCAGTCCCCCTCGCCCGCGCACCCTCCCCCTACCTCTCGTTCCCATTTGCACTGAGTAATTAGTATGCAAATTAGACCCCGGGACCACACAAGTTCTAGTATATTACAAGGGCTTTATTATGCTCTTGTGAGTAGATGATGGAAGCGGCCCATGACAGTGTTTATCTCACTACCTCTCTCTCTTTTTCTCTCTCACATACATTGGCAGAGAGTAAACACACACTGAGCTGGGCCCTGTACCATTATGACTCCCTGAAGATGCCACCAGCTTGCCTTTATCCCGACGAGCAGAGTTAAGAGCCTTCTCTGGAAACACCATAACAATGATGTTAATAATAATAATAACCCTGATGATGATGGTGATGCTAAGAGCAGCCTTGGCTCTGGCAGTCATGGTGATGATTGCAGGAGCAAGGAGAAAGATCAGAGGGAGCCAGAGTGAGCCAGAATGAGCTCTTTGTCACCTGGGCCATGCTGCAGAGGAGCAAGGGTTGGCCTCTGTTTCCAGGCCTGCAGGGATATCCTGCTTTCTTGCAGCACAGGATTATGGTGTGTTAACTGCTCTTGGTGTGCGATGCTCAGAAAAAAACATCTTCATGGTATTTGATGATTTCCAAGCTATTAAGAGAGAGATCTCAGCTGAAGCTTGCTTCTGGGTTCCTTCCCTCTTCTGTTTTCTGTATGCCATACTTTGTGCGTCCCACTTTCTCTTTTTCCATTTATTGCCCGCTGAGGTGGTCTCTGTCTTGCAACCACATATGTGCTGATGGACAGATCCATTTAAATTAGACTTCAATAGACTGGCAGCATCCTCAGTCTCTCCTGCCAGCATGACTCAAGTGTGTACCAAGACACAGACTGAAATCTGTCTCCATGGTCTGTTGGTGCTTTGCTGGGACATTGAACATGGTGCCATAGGGCTCTACTCCTGCCGATAGCTGCTGAACCCACCAGCTTGGGTGCTCAGCACTCTGAGGAGCTATTAGTCATGGTTGTCACAACCAGGGCTGATGCCAATTTGGTCACCTGGGTTTGAATGCATAACATAGTCTCATTCCCATCCCTGACCCAGCCTGCTCTCTTCTCTCCAGATCTGAGATCTGGTGTCTCACTTAGCTGGGGCCGCTCTTTGGATTGAAGCAATGAGTACTGAGAAGCTGGTAAGGATGAAGGAATGGAAGGAATCCCAGTGAAACCTCATCCTCACTTCTTGGGCCCTCGTGGTATGCAGTCACCTCCACAAGAGCATTGAGCTCTGTCTTGGGCACAAGCAAGTTTTTGCCCAGAGGCTTTCCATTAGAAAATCCTGGCTGTGAAGCTTTTGGGCTTTGACCAAAAGAAGACGTTGTTGGGGGGGTGCACACGGTCTCTAGAAACGCAAACCCCTGTGGTCACTAGAGTGCTTCTGGGGATGTCTGGGACTTCATGAAGGTGCACAAGAATCTGCTGGTAAGTCTGAGGTGGGGCAGAGAGACCTGAATCACCACAGGCTCTGTGCTGGGGAGCCCATGGGTCAGGACAAGTGTGGCAGGCATCAGGTGTTAAACCATCGCCAGGGAGCTGCCTCTTGCAGGGTTTGCTGCCGGCGTTCACTTTGGTTTGTTCCCATTTACATCCAGCTTATTCTTACCCTGAGAGCTGACCGTCCAGGGCGTTTGCTGTTCTGGGGGACAAAGAGAAAGCGAAAACCAGGGTTTGCTTTTCTGGAAGGCATCTACGTGGGGCTTAATGCTGAAGAACTTTGTACAAAAGGAGAGAGATCTCAAAATCCCAAGGCAAAAAGAAATTGGCCACATTCATCCTGAGCATAAGTGAGGGACCGGCTCGGGGGGGGTGGAATTGTGTAGAGGCGGCAGTTTTTGTAAAGCACTGAAGTGCCCCACACATCACGCCCTGACAGGCCCTGATGTTAGCTCCCGGAATGGATCACAGGAGACTCATTAGAAAAAACAAATATTATCACACGCTGAAATGATTTATGGAGAAAAATGAAAAATTTTGTGGTGCCGCGTCCTCGCTCTCCTGCTCTCCTCTGCTTTCGCTCAGGGAAGTTATTTATGGCAGCGGGCCCTTAACAAGAGCAAGGCAAAGCGCCGAGCCGCTCGCTCCTGCAAACTGCCTGCATTTGATTTTTATTAGCGAGTTAAAACTTCCTTCTTTTCACCTCCCCCCCTTTTCCCCTCGTGCGCCTTTATTATCCCGGACTAACTGAAATGCATTTTAATGCCTACTACTTGTGCTTTTAATAGTGATCCTCTCGCCACCCCAGCGGCACGTAAAGTGACATTGACAAGGGGAGGAAGGCCTGACAGACAGCCGGGCAGACAGGAAGGAGTTACAGGCCCGCGTGTGCTCCCTCCTCGTCTGCTCGGCGCCGCTACCTTCCCAGTAACCTGAGAGGCATTTTATTGTCAGAACGGCAAACGCACACCAAACCCGGTCGCTGATGTATTTGCAGCCCCGGCAGCGTGCCGCCCGCGAGGACGGGCAGCGCGCGGTGCCCTGGGCACGTGGGCTTGTATCCCTAAGGACGTGGCAGAGAGAATGAGAGACGCGGAGCTTCTCCCTGGCTTCCCAAATATCCCTTACGTGGGAGGAGACAGGCTTCCCAGTTTTCCTTTGGCAGGGGGCTCTGTGTTTTCAGTTCTGCCTCCCCAGAGGGGAAACAGCCCTACAGCTTCCAAAGCAGGGCACTCAGCTGTAGTCCTTGCCGCAGGAGCAACTTGCAGTGCTTTGGATGGGAGGATGAAGAAGGGAATGGTTCCTCTGCCCTCCAGGACAAAGCCTGGCCTCTGGAGCAATTTTCCTGGCTCCAACCCAGCCTTCAGCCATCTCCGGATGCGTTTAACCCTGGCTTGGGGCAAAGCCACCGAGCCTGGGCGTCAGAGGCTGTCAGGCACCAGCCACCGAGCTTCCATCCCCTCCACTCAGTTGCCAAGTGTCCCCAGGGCCACAGTGACTGGGCTTCCCAAATCTCTTTTCCAGCCGGGTGGCTGGAAGCCCCATTCTCCATACGGAAGCAGCACTATAAGCTTTCTGGAGCGATGGTCATCCCTTGGCCTTCCCCTCTGCTCCCTCTTTGTGCAGGGTTTTCCACGTGCGCCCAGCCCCGGGGACCTCCCAGCCCTGTTTGTGGCCCTCCCCAAGGCCAGCCCGGAGCCCCGCACTGGTTAATGCCCGCTGACACCTGCAGCTCCTCAGCTGGTGCTGCTGGCTGGGGGAGGCATGCAGGAGGGGGGAGCGTTGGTGGCGTTATTATGAAGAGCTCAGCAGGCCTGGGGCCTTCCATTGTCCGAGTGGCAAATAAATAAATAGAAGAAAGCAAGTCTTCCCTATGGCTCGGCAACGGGAGGTTAACAGCTGGACATGACATGACAAATTGGGAGGGCTTTTTTCCCTGCAAGGGCCGATCCCAGCGGCTCAATGTGAGGGGGAGGGATGAGGGAGAGCGGATGAAGGAGGGGAGGGAGAAATCAGCCAGGCGAGGGTCCCATTGGCTTGTGGAGGGGCTTTGTGGAGGCTGGCCATCTCCCTCCCCACTAAACTGGGTCTCCAGGACAAGCTTTACTCCCTAGAAAACATGTTGTGGAGGGATTATCTTCCATGAGGGAATCCCCAATGCCAAAATGCTCACTGTAACCCTGTGCACCTGATTCCCTTGCCAGCAGGTCCCCGCAGCCAGCCCCCATGTTGTGTATGTGTCCCCCCGCCGACGCAGCGGTGCCTTTTAACGGCCAATAAAACCCGGAATTCTCCAGCAGGAAAAGCAGGGAAATGAATCAAATCGTGGATCTGCTGTGAATTACGCGCTCACCTCCCATCTGCCCGTTGAGCCGGCTCACCTTTCCCTCCCTGCCTGCAGCCCCTTCGGCTTGCTGCGGGAGGGAGCCTTTATGGCTACGCCTGGAGCCTTTGCCATTTGTCGTGGGCTTAATAGAAAATGTGTTAAACATACAGGAAATAGCCCAAATGTTACCAACGGGTCTAGTTTGCTTGATTTGTTTCTCCTTTTCAGGGGTTGCAGGGGGTGGTTGGTTACATTTAGAAATTGTGGGGTGTAATGGCAGCCGGCTTCAAGATGCTCCTTCATGCAAGCCTCTGCTCACATGGTGCCCCTGGCTGAGTGCGCTGCTGGTGGCAGTGATGCTGATCGCACTGAAATCCTGCCCAGGTTGTGAGCTGGGTTTTGTTTGAAGCTTCTCCCCAGGCCTTTCCACCAAACCCTGCCTCCTTCCACTCTGAATGGCTGCCCCATTGCATGTCCCATGCTGCGGTCCATGGGCCCCTCTTGCACCTTGCTGCCTGCTCCCTTTCCCAGCATGTGGGCATCTTGAGCCTGGCCTGCATCCACAGCTTTTATTCCCATTCTCGTGCCTTCTGGGTCCTGCCAGGAACCTTGATATACCCAGGAGGGACTGTTGCAGCCCTTTGGAGGACTTCCATGTGCAAGTGCTGTGCCATCCCGAATTGCTCTCTTTGCAGTATGTTGACTTGCTGAAGGCTTTGGTAGAGCTGGCGTCTTCTCTGTGTTGCTTCTGAAAGCCTGATGCAGTTAAGGGACCTGATCTCACTGAGATTCAGGTTGCACTGGGTTCCCATCACCACATGGATATGGCTGGAGAGGAGCTGCTTGCTCTCTTCCCTCTCAGCTGATGTTCTTGGGGCCAAAGGAAGGTCCTTTAAAGTGGCCAAGGTATCCAGCAGATGTAGCCAGGCTGGTTTACTCTGTATGGTGGACACCAGTGGAGCCATCGCCATGACTGCTGTGTGGACAGGCCCAAGGGAGCTGAAGCCATGGTGGGTGGTCAGGAGGGAGACTCTATAAACCCCATCAATCTCCTCCTCTGGCTCCCATACATCTGCTTGCAAAGGGAGGGGGAGGCAATAACCTGGCTATCCGCTCACCATTGGCGCTTTGGGAAGTGGAAGGGGGAGGAAGGGGGGAAACGCCAGTCCCGATCCCTTGGCAACTGCAGGCTGAAATATTAACTGGAAGAATGTGCCCAAGACTTGGCCCCCACGCTGGCCTGCTCCAGCACTGCCTTCTGGGGGGGCACAGGGAGAGGGCAGCCTGTTTGCACAGCCCAAGTGTCAACTAATTAATAGGAGTTTATGGGAACATTTCCTGGGCAGCTGTCTCAGGAGCGGTGCACGGAGCACCCCACGTTTCCTGAATCCCAGCCATGACCCAGTGCTCTTCTCTGACCCAGGTGGGTGAGCTCGGCAATGTGTGTCCTACAGCAGCTCCCTGAGCACCCATGCTTGGTTGAGGAGCTGAGAGTTTCACATCCTGCTCTCTGTCCTCCAAGGTGCAGGTGTGGATGAGTCTGTTCCAGCCTACAATTTCTCTTATTTTCTCAAATAACAGGAAAGATGCTTCCTGGGAAGTGAATACACTCCCAACAGCGTATCTGCTGGATGGTCCCCTTGGAGCACATGTGCTGCTTCCTCTTGTACTGACAACAGACTGTGTAGACATCAGTGAGAGGTCCTGTATGCACATCTCTCCTATTGCATAACATGTTCCTGAGGGTCAGCTCCCCTCCTGTGCTTCACTTGATTGTGATGAAGATCTTACAGATGAGCCAGGATGGCTCTGCCCTGGGGTAGGGAAGGGCACGATCTGGGGCAGCACCCTGGGGTGCAAGGGAGGCCCACAGAACCCACCACAGAGAGCGTGACTGGAGACCCTTGTTCCCAGCATCCCTGAATTTAGGGCCTACCTGGCTGTGATCTTTGAGCAAACCAATAAATGAAGTGTAATAACCAAAACGGTGATTGTTTTCCTCTCAGTAGCTGTGGAAATCTCTCCCAGGGGAGCACAGAGCTGCCAGCCTCAGGTTTTAGATCACAATCCCACTAACCTTCCTGTCCCCTGGGCAATAGTTTACCGCTGTTGCCCTCAGAGCTAGGCTGTATTTATTATATATACTGGCCTCTGTGTATGGCGACGTGTCTGTAAAGCCTTATTGAGCTGTAAGGAAAAGTGCACTCGAGGGGAAGGAGGAGACAAATGCCTGATTTGGCGTGCCCTAAAAATGGGCTTATAACCTCTGTGGGTGCTGACAGAAGGTTCGAGGTGGTCATCCAGATGCAGCCCCAGCACCAGCCACACAAGTCTGTTCCTTGCTAACCCTCTTCCAGAGGTAATTGCAGTCATCCTGCCCTTACAACCACCCATGGTGAGGCCAAAAGGCTGCAGGAGCAGAGCAGGACCTGAGAAGCTTTCTCTGAGCTGGTGGCTTGTCCTTTACATGGATCTGCAAAGTCCAGCTAGGAGAAATCAAGACTCCTAACAGTGCAGGTGCAGCTTGGAGCAGCCGTGGAACCTCAGCACAGCTGGGGATGCTGAGTCCAGAGCCTGCAAGGTGTTGTAGCATTGGATGCTAATGAAGCATTTGGGGTTTGTTTGAAATTATAGATACATGTAGCCTGGACCAAAACTGCCTTCAGATGATGGATGGGCAATCAGGTCTCTGTGGGGAGAACAGTGCTCTGATCTCTTGCCAGAGCAAGTCTTTGGCTTTAGGCTTGAAAAAACCTCATCAGTGTGGCCGAGGTTAGCAGGCACCCTTGTCCTGTGCTGTCCAACATAGTTTTCATGCGACCTTTAGAGTTACCATGCTGCAGGGAGAGAATCTGTACCTCTCTGCAGGGGGCTGGCTGGTTGTATGAACAAAACCTTGGCTAAATAGGGAAGAGGGGTTTCTGCAGGGGTGCTGTACTAGCTTGTGTGTGTAGTGCACAAGTGTAGACAAACCTGCCCAGCAGTGCTCAGCTGTGTGTCACAAGTCCTGTATGGCTCAGCTCTGGGAGCAAATCTGTACCAGTGTCAGCAGCCGTCTGGTACAGACAGCTATGGGCCATGGCACTGCTGCTGCTCAGTACAGTAAGTGGCCATGGGGACCAGCAGATCCTTGACCGGACATTCCCATTTCACTTTGCCTAGTTTAGCTGGTTTGATACAAGTAGAACAGGACAAGAGACAAGCTAGATGAGGCTCCGCCACCCGTTAAGGGATGGCATGACCCAGGAAAGCCCCAAGGGACAAGCAAAACATCGTTCTCCGCTCCCAAACTCCACTATGAAGTGAACATTGGCTGTAAATACCTCCAGGCTCTGGAAGCATTTGCTCCTGGGTGCCGGCTTGGTGTTTCAGACCCATCCTCAAGACCTACCTCCCCAAAGTCACCCTTCGGGTATGGCTGGCACTGGGGACGTGCTCCAGCACACAGCGTGGCTGCCAGTTGTTGGACACATCAGCATTGCTCTGCTTGTCTTGCTGGGTTTTTTACTGTGCTAGGAGAGAGCTCAGTACAGGTTGATGTAGGGGATGGAAGACTGGGAATGGCAAGGCTGCCCCAGCCACTCAAGAAGGGGCACAGTGGCACGGCATAGACATAGTTATTCTCTACTGGGGTAATGGAGAGCTGTAAGATCTTTCATTTTCCAGGAATCTGCCCCCTCCCCCTACTTTTAGCTTCCCTATATAATATTCCATGCTGTAGCCTATAAATGCTGCTCTGAGCCCACAGCCTGATTGAATTTGGAAGCCTTTGTTTACAGATGTCTGGCTGTACAGGGGTATTTATTGAATTTTCCATGAAATGTTGCTCCTCTAATGCTGTAAAGCACAAGCTGCCCACATCAGAGGAGCTGCGTGTTAACGGCTCAGGTTACGCAAAGATGCATTGCTCTCCATCGCCATCCTTTCCCCTGCCACGGAAGGAAGGTGGGTCCTGGACTCCATGTGTAGCAGGCCAAGGGAAGAGGAGGACTGGCTGTCGTATGCCCTGGGGCTGGAAGGTGCTTTTGGTTCTGCAAGGCAGCAGCTCCAGCCACATGCAATGCTGATGGGCCAGTGATAAGGAGCAAGTTGCTGCATGTCACAGCAGCAGCCATGTCTGCTGATGGGACTGGAGGTGGATCTGACTTTGGGCTGCTATAACTACAATGCTGGTTTTCAGTGGCTCTGAGGAGACCTTGATGACAGGCAGATGTCTGTAGGGCTTTTTTGTGCCTTCCTTTGAGGCTTGTAATGTTGAGGTACAGTCAAAATAGTGGATAGTTTAGTAAGATGCCTCTTCAGTCACTGTGTAACCAGTGTCCATCCTTCCTTGCTCATCTGATCTGCTGGTGGTCCACAAGCAGAAGACTGTTACCAGCAAAAGAAACAGGGTTTGTTCCTGGGAGGACTTTATGGAGCCCCTTGGAGTACTCTCTGACCTCAGTGTGTCATTTTTAACCTCTGTCTTGAGAGGGAAATGAGGGAGAGTCTGGTCTGTGAAGGACACATCCGGGACCTGCCATTCTTGCAGTGGTAGCTGGAGGAATGTGTCTTCCTTCCTCATGGGGGAAAGTACAAAACCATCTTGCAAAACGCTGGGTCAGGAGCCCCAGGATCTCTGATGTAAAATAAATGATTCTCGGGAGAGAGCATGTGTTCACCATGTTAGAAAAACAAGCCCCCTGCAAACAGCACATACCAAACTCTGCCCGGAGAAAGGGACTTCAAGGGTGGACGGAGGAAGCAGTCCGAGCATCAGAGAACAGCCTGCCCCCCTCTCCCAGGCTGGATCTTCACACTGGTCCAAGGAGGAGGCAGGAGGGATGGGGGCTTGTTTTCTCAGATTTGATTGGTTTATTTATCCTTGGTCCAGGCTCCCATCTGGTCCAACTTCAAACAGGGGCTGCCGCGAAGTGTGGAAGCCACCAAGAGAGATTCTGCAAACAACGGTTGTGCAAAGTATATAAATATTTCTGGACATAAAACTGGCTGTGTCTGAGAAGGGACCAATTTGGTCTAAGATGGAGGGTTCCCTGTTCTGCTTAAGTCCTGGAGGGTGGCTGGAACCAGGAGAAATATGTGCTTACCTACAGTTTACATGTGCATGTGCAAGGGCAGAACCAGGCCTGCTGAGTGCCACTGCTGCTGGGGGCTGTAAGACAAGGAGAGGACAATGGAAAAGTCTGTCTGTCTGCTCCTGATTTACTAGTGTGAACATGCCTGCTGATCTGGGGGGGCCAGAATTGGATTTGGGGTTTGTAATTCATTGGAAAACCCAGCATGGTCTCTCTCAACTTCCAGAGCATGGCAGCTGCATTCGAAAAGTTTGGTGCAGCTGCTGGATGTGAACTTTCAGTTGAAGATATGGTCAAGATGCAGTTCTGTTAGCGACAGCCTTTTGTGTTACTTGAGCAGCAATGAGCGCGTGGACCAGGATCCTTGTGCATCCTGGAGCCATGCAGCTGGTGGCTTCAGAACTGGCTGATGGACTGTAAATCAGATCAGCTCACAGGTTAGAGTTTGGATGGCATCTCTTCAGGGAAAAAGGCAATGGCTGGTGTTATGCCTGGCCTAAGGCAGTATCTGTGCTGGTGACGCTGAAGAAGACGTGAAGGCCGTGTGGAGGAATTTGTAGCTGATACTACAATGAGGGAAACAGCAAGCACCACTGGAGGCAAAGAAATAGTATCAGGGTAGAGAGGACAGCGCACTTTAGGCGAGGGATGCTCAGGTGTAGGTGTGGCACATGGTATTCCCAGATGTGTTTCTTTGTATGCACATAAACCTCCTTCATTGTGTGAGGCAGTGTGTGTTTCCAAAAGGGATGAAGACAGGGACAAGGAGGACAGCCACCTTGGAGGGCTCACTGATGCCTTTGGACACACTGTGGGGTACTGGATCTTGTGGCGTTCACCAAGAGTGTGCCAAGCCCAGGCAAAGCATTCTCCATGCTGCAGTTCCTCTGGGGTTCCACTTCCCATTGACCTCTGGTCAAAGGGGCTGGAGCCAAACCGCATGCTTAGAAATCCCACCAGGCTGGCTGTTCTCAGGTCAGACAAAGAACCCAAAAGCGGGTGTTTCTTGGGTTGGGTCTCAGCTTGGGGGGAGGGCAGGAAAATTGCTGATCTGAATCTGAGTGGTTCTGAATCTGATTTGAATCTGAGTGGTTTACAGTCACACGATTCAGAGGTTTTAACCTCCAACTTTGAGTTATGTCTTAGCCTCAGCACACCCAGATGTGCTGTAAGCAGCAGCATGCATTTGTCCTTCCCTCAGAAAGAGATGTGTACTCTTGTCAGTGTGTGGTAGGACCAGACTGCTAACCATGGGCAGAGGTGACCTTGTGCCCAAGTGGCAGGATGTCTCTGCTACCCATTCCACTGCTGCAGAGTGTCCCCAGCCTTATTCCAAGGGGAAAATGGCAGCCAGAGCCTGGTGGCATGGACTCAGCCAATGGAAGGAAATCAGCTCTACCCAGGCTTGTTTTTTATCACAGGCTGCATCAGGCAATAGAGTCAGCAGCAAGGCAAAGCCAGAAGACCCCTTAGAAGCAGAGGCAGAATGCTGAAATTCCCCCTTTGCCTCTTCTCCTCTTAGCAGGAACCAGGATCAGCCCCATGTAAGCTCTAAAACCCACTGCCCTGTGGCACAGGGCTGCATCTCTGGGATCCACTGCTCTCCTGCCCTGCAAACACTGCTGGCTTCCCATGCTGGGGCTCCCTAAGACTGGGTTCTGACCAGTGCCTTGGGGAAATTGACCGGGAATATCTCACCTTGAACTTGTCTGTCTGGAATGGAGGGCATCTAAAAACCATCCTGCTCATGTGAAGCCCAGCCCAAGCCCTTGCCTGGCCTCCAGCAGTCGCGCTCTGCAGTGGCCCTCAGTTAAACCTGATCCCTTGCTTTAAGGGCCTGCCTGGCACTTAGTGGAGACCATAAATAGCAATTTATAAACGATCTTCACGCCGATTCCTCTGCCGCTGCTCAGACATCAAAGTCTATAATTCACGCCCTCCCGCATCCTGAGCCTTGCAAAACCAGAGCCTTTGATGTGAGCCTCCCCCTTCGCTACCTGCGAAGCCCGGTTGGGCTGCGGGCATGTGCACTGCTTGCAGCAAGGCGCCAGGCCCGCTCTGCGAGGCATTTTATAAGGTGTCTGCTGTCATTCAGCCTGTTCCTGAGCCTGTTATCCCCTTTGGCAGGGCCGCATGGGACGGCTGTGAAACAATGGGAATGGACTGGGGGGGAGATTGCTGGGGGCAGCGTCCAGAAAGCACCTGGACTCTCCTTCTCTCCCTTCCCCCCAGCACCTGCAAATTAATGGAAACTTCTCCTTCCAGTGGTGCTGCCTGTGCTGTTTAACAAGTCCAACTGTGTGCTCTGAGGGCTAGAAAACAGCCCTGCTTCTTGGTGTGGAGACAGCTCCCAGGATCCTTGAACCAGCCCTACTGCTGTTAGGGCAGGGGCGAACGCTGCTACAAGAGTTGTGTGGTGTAAATGGGTGCTGGTTATATCTAAGGTGAGGCTAAGAAGGAGTTTTCTGGCTCTGCAAGCAGAGACTCTCTGAACAGCCTCCCAGAAGGGAATAAAGAGAATGAAAATGTCTGGGTAGTTGTAAGATGAAGCTGGGTCTGTTGTAGGCTGTGATGGCAGTGACAACCGCTCAGGGCTCCTCCATCTGCCCGGACTTATGATGGTTTGCAGGCATCCTCAAGGTTGACTTGACAGCCCCACCGGCCTCTCTAGATGTTGTGTGGCAAAGTTCAGCTTTATCCTTCTTATGAGCTGGCTTGGGATGCTTTCCCATTTCCCCTGACATCTGCCTCACCTCTTCTGAGCTAGCATTGCCCCATACGGGTGCGGGAGCCCTTCTCCAGTGCTGCAGTCAGCCTTCCAACGCCCCTTCCAGCTTCTCCATTATCTTCTGAAAGCTTGAGCTGTCTATCTCTGTAAGATGTACAGTTTTCTCTTCCTCATACATGTGAGACTGCAGAATGAAGGCTCCATGCTGTGGTCAAGCTGAGGTCCGGGTGAGCTTTTTGGGACAGGTGTCCCTGGGCACAGCTCACCAGCTTGGCAATCTCTTCCTCTTTCTTCTGCCTCTTTCTACACTTGTTCTTTAGCCCCTGGTGCCATGGAGAGTACTTTCAAGATGTGAAACCAGCACAGGCTCTGGTGACACACCCCTGGTCACATCCCTCTTAAACCCAATGATCGTTCAAGCACAACATATTTGACCATGGTACAAAAGTGCTGTGAGAAGGGAGAAAGAGAGAGGGGTTAGATCCATATCCCTGCTCACCTTCACCTTTGCCAGTTCAGCCCCTCATTCCCCACATGAGCACCTGCAGGGTCAGGTACCAGAGCTGGATATAAGTCGCATGTAAAGCACAAATTAAACTCTGTCCATAAGACAAGCTGCCTGGTGTGGTACAAAATACTGTGTCTTACAAGCCAGACACTACACAGTTGATAGAGGCATTTGGGGTGTTAGGAGGATTTCAATGTATTTTGCAGCTGGGATGGTTGTGGATTTACTCATTTTATTTTAAGTGAATGCCTGTAGAAATGTATTGAGAGAGTCTTGCATGTGCTGCAGGCTTGCAAGTGGTGAAGAAAGGGCATGAATCATGTCACTCGGCTCTGTATTTAATCATATCAAACTGGTTTGGTTCTCCAACAAGTCAACATATATTATCTGTGTAAAAAAGGCATTTTACAGGACTGGGAGTCTAAATATCATTTATAAATATTTAATTCTACAAGTGATCTTTGCAAAAGAGGGATAGCTATTCATTATCATACCTGTGTCTATTGAAATATCACCATTATTTATCATCTACTGTTGGTGCAGTGTCCCACCTGTGATTGAAATTGTTATTTTGTTCTCTTCCACTGCGGGACTGGTCCCATCCTTCTTCCCTTGTGGCACACCATAAGGACACACAGCTCTGGCATGAGGTCCCCTCTACCCTGGCCCCTGACCACAATAGTGTAGTGGCAGGAGAGTCACACCACATAGGTGTTCTGGGACCCAGTGCCTAAGCTTGTGGAAGCCTCATGCCACCAGACTCCTTCTTAGCCTAGGCAGCCAGAGCTGCTGAAATCCTCTGTCTGTTAGAGAGCTGCTGTTCACACCCATGTTGCGATGAAAGTGCCCTGCTCTACCACAGTCCCGCTCCTCCTATATTTGCCAGAATGAACCATACAAAGCAGTGGCCATTCCATTTATCCTGCCCCATCCTCATCCCCATCCCCATCCCCATGGTTTTCTGCCTGTTTAATCTCTGTGACATTCAGCCCAGCTTTGCCCTGCTCTGTTTTGACTCCTGACAAGCCTTTCAATTTGCTTTCCTCTCTGAAGAGCTGAGAAGCCATTGATAGCTCTCTCCCTGAATTATTGAACCTCAGCCTTGAGTTTCGGGCCTCAGGGAGCAGCCCCACATGCCATTGATCTGCACGGCTCAGGTTGAGCTTGATGCTGGCACATGCCTGTCCTTGGGTCCCCAGGCAGCTGTGGCTCCCTGTGTGCACAGATTCTTGCTCTCCTGTGGGAGGAAAACCCCATCTTTTAGGGCTGGGGCTTTAAAAGTTGCCGCCTCTGGGGTGTGCATCCTGCACCATCATCCTCCGTGTTTGAGAGGGATGGGAAGACATGGACTTATTCCCATTTGTGAGCAGCCTGACAGCTCAGGAGCCTTGAGCCCTCTGTATCTTTGTGTCCCCTCCCATGAAACAGAGGTGTGCAGCTGAGGTAGCAGAGGTGTGTGGAGCACCAAAATCTTCTGTTGGGCCAGGAAGAGACAAAAGATTAGTCTGGTTAGAGTACTGGACCCTCTGACTTTGCTGTTCTTGGAGAAACAAACCTCCCTGGAGAAGACACAGTGACAGGGAGTATCTCATTTAAACCCTACTGGCATTTTGCCCCAACTACCTAGGACTTCCCTCTTGTCACTGCTGCATGAGCTGATGAGAAAACAGATACCCATTCACACAACAAATACCCTTGGTGTTTTTATATGCTGTTGTGAATTGTTTTCCAAAGACCATGGGAATGCGTGTTGACAGGCTGCAGAAAACTGATGGCATTTTTCACCGTGTTTTCTAGAGAAAAATTTTTCATCTCCATTTTTCACTGCCACTGCATTCTGAACAAGAGCAAGGAGCAGGTATTCCTCACACACCAGCCCATGTCACCGTGCTTGTCCCCTGGCACTGCTGGGCAGTGCTGATTACCAGAAAAGGATAGACGTCTTCTCCATCCCTTCCTTATCCATTTAGGGCATTTTTAGCCCCTGGCTGCTTCATAGGCCTTCTCCCAGAGGCAGGCAGGATGCAGGGGCATGGCAGGAGCTGTCCTGGGAGCCAGAGTGCAAATGCATTTCAGTAGAGGAGGAAGAGGAAGGGCAAGTGTGGATTTTATTAAGTGATAACACATCTTCAAATCAGATTATGGGAAATTTTCGGGGGCACCACAGCATTGATTGGCTAGGCCAGAGTTGGCAGGGCCAAGTGGGAGCACGTCAGAGCATGTGCAATCGGATCCCTTCCATTAACCTGATCAATAGCCACCGCGTGGGGGGAGCCACGGGAGTGTGGACAAAACTGCATAAATATATACACGAGAGCCAAGAAATCACATTACAGCCAAAGAATCCGAGCACAACATGGGTAACCCTTTCACCCCAGCACCCAGGGCAGGGGGAGCATTAACCCTTTCAGGGCAGCCCTCTGACTCTGGCTCTGGATTCAGGGGTGAGCAGATTGTGGCTTGGTGTAGCAGTAGGAGGAAGTAAGGCACCACTTCCCAATGCCCAGCTTTCTGGAGGCCAGGTGTGTTTCTTTGGCTGAGAGAGATCTGATGGCACATGCTCTTATGCGCATGAGATGTGGTTGGGCATGGGAAGAAGTGAGCGGTGTATGCAGTGTCCCCTTCAACTGTGTCTCCACTGCTCTTTGCAGTGGGGTGCTTGTGGCACACTCTATGAGTGTGTTGGACGCTGCAACCATATGATGTGCAAAGAAAAGGAAGTGGCAAAGGCCTGGAGAGTCATGCAGTGCTGAGCCAAGCCCCAGCCTGCAGGCCAGGTCTTCCTCCATTGCTTCTCCACCAGTAATTTGTTGTGCAGCCTCAGGGGACTGAGCTGTATAGGCTTTTCTTCTGCATTGTCACATGCAGCATCTCCAGGTGCTCACAGGCAGACAGAGCTGGGTGCACCCAGTTCAAGGCAGCCTGATGGCAATGTGTGAGATGCAGGAAGGGAGAAAAAACACTTTCTGTGGGACAGAGAGAAAACTGAGTGGCAGAGAACTAACATCAAAGGGAGAAATAGTACATTTATAAATTTTTCTTCTCTGTATCTTACAATGCTAAGGATTTGTGGGAACACAGGACACATCTTGTCCTTTGAGCCCGTTTCCTTTACATTTCACTTTTGGGATCTCTAGACAAAAACATGTCAGGGAAGCTCAAATGCACTGCAGGGGCTTTCACGCTCTCAACTGCAGTGTGGTCCGAAGCTGCAGGATTCCAGATCTCTCTCCACCAAGCCCTGCTTATCACATTTCCGGGCCCTCCCCAGCCATGTCTACATTTCCAGTCCTGTTTTGACACTTCTAATTAGCAGACATTTAACACCTTGTTTTGCTTGGACTCTGCCTTCAGCCAGACAACACATCGATGGCCTTTGACTTCTCCCCTGACCCCAGCTAACCTGGCAGCACAGCGCTCTTGGCATCTCTCTGAACACATCCTGTCCAATTTACTCCTGCTGCCCTCTGCCCCTCTGGTCCCCACGGCCCTCCCCAGCCATGCTGGGGTAAAGGCTCAGCGAGATGTGATGCTCAGCCTTTCCCTTCGTAAGCGCTTTCCTGAGCATGATTTAAAGCACTGAAGCAAGAAGAGAGAGAAAAAAAAAAAGACCTGTAATAAAGTCAGCACTCTGCTTATTAAGGGGAAAAGGCTGTGCTTTACTTATACTAACATTAATTAGATAGATATATAGGGAGCAAAGAGGCCTCTAGGAGATTTATAGAGGCCCTGAAGACGGATGTGAGAATTGACAGGCAGCAGCTCCTGTAGAGTGCCAGGAACAAGATACCTAGGAGGCAGTGATGTGATGGGGAGCCAGAGGGGCACTGGTCTGGGGGATGCTGTGAGTATGAGGGCAGGTGGGGATGTTGGGACCTGCCAAAAACAAGTCAGGGTGCCATAAAGCTGGTAGGAGATTCTGACGGGGAGTAGCAGGGAGGTTCCTGAGAACATCCTCATAGACGAGCATGTCTCCTATCCTGTTCCCCTCTGCAGTACAATCCAGCAGGTGTAGTGGCAGCTGAGGTCTTTCAAGCAGTAGTTTGTCTTTCATGCCCTGGAAACCTGTAGTCACTTGGATGCCATTACTAAATTTAGTTGACACTCAAAGCTGTTTATTTTCACTATGAGACTTTTCTCCCTCTGTTCCCTTCTTTGCTGCATCTATCAAATATTTTCCTACTGTTCCCAGCACTGGACAGACAGCAGAAAATTCATGGTGGCTTTTTCATTATCCCCCTACAGAAGGATACTTTGTAAGCATCGGTCAGAGCAGGTCCCCTTTTGGTTGGTGCATCATGCTGACACAGGAAAGTGGTCCCTACTCCAGCTGCCTCAGCCCACAGCCACACATAGTGGGGCATAACCATGTGTATGCCACTAACACAACAGGACAGATGACCATTTTCTTGGTATTCTGGGCCTGCCTTCACGGCCATCTAGACCACCCTTTTCTTGAGCTTCTGTTTTGGGGAGGTGACCACAACCTGTGGATCTAGCAAGGATAGGTAGCTGAGCCCATGCCATGCACATGATCTGTGTTTTTCACCACCCTACCTTATTCCTCATGTATCACCCTGGGGAGAGCAGAACTCCTCACTGGTCCCTTCCCAGTGATGCTTCAGAACGAACAAGTCTGAAAGTGCCCTGTGACACCTTTGCAACCGCTGAACTTTCCACTTTGCCAACACAGTTGGCATCCTCGGACTTTTTTCTCTCCTCTCCCTGCAAAGACAAGATCTGACTTAAGCAGGAAAGAAAGCTTAAGTGTGTGTCCTTGCAGCCCCAGTGGAGGGGCCTCCCTCATCCCAGGACTGCCAGGTGCTCACACATGGTGGGAGAATTCCCAGCCTGGAAAGCTGTCTGTCTCGTTAAATCCCCATTCTCATCCGCTTTGCACAGGAGGAGCTTTTACACAGGGAAGAGCCCAGGGCTGCTTCAGGAGGCTACAACAGAGGTAGGAGTTCAGCTGAGGTCTCTTTGATCTGTGGCCTCATGCTCCACCACAAGCTAGCCCTGCTCTTGGGTTAGGCTTGTAAAAGGGTTGTGGCTGCTGCTGACAAGTGGAGGGTGAAGGCTCCGGGGGTTTTATTTACAACTGCTGCAGCAGGCCCCTGCCTGTATCCATGGGCTGTGTCAGGGCCACTTGTCACCCTGTCTTCACGTCTTAATCTTGATTTCTCTATCCTGCCCAGGCAGTGTCCCCTCCCCTCTTTCCCCCAGCCTGGGTTAAATATAGCAGCTAACTTTGGTGGTGATTAGTAATAAAATTTTAACAAGCATCCATATGAACGTCTTTCTGTCATTTTTATGAGGCCATTTACAGCAGGGAGATATAAGAGCACCTTAAATCTTCCCCTAAGGGGAGGGGTCACATCAGAATGGTGAGAAGCAGAAGGCTCAGTGTCCCATGTCACCTGCCTGGTGGTGCTGTAGGTGCTCCCTGTCCCCACAATGGGAGGAGTGGCTCCCCTTTGTGCTGATGTTACTGGCTTGTCCAGTGCTTTCTGGACCAGCGAGTGAAAGAGTAGAGGAAATGCCATGGGCACACACAGGTATGGTGCTGAAGCTGGGGATGGGCACAGTGGTATGAGGTTAGTTCATACCTGAGCAGCAGCCTCAGTGCTAAGGCACTTAGACAAATAAACTGTGTTAGGAAAAAGTATTCACATCAACCATTTTCCATTCACTTCCCAAGCATGATAACTGCAAAATGAGGAATGGTTTCTACTGCTTTGCCCAAGCCTAAATTTGGAGCCTGACTCTACCTTGACACTGCCTACCTTTTTTAAGAAAGGCTTGTAAAAGCCATCCACCCTTCCTTGTTTCCAACCCTTGCTTGGCTGAACCCCAAGGGCAGTGTCTGGTCCTGCTTCCAATGGCGCATATCTCCTCTGCCCCCAGCCACATCACGCCTGGCATAAGTGGGAAAAGGACTGAGTCCCTCATGGGCAGTATAAGTACGGGCAAGCGAAGCAATGCTTTGCAGGAGTACAGAAGAAGGAGTAAGTCTTTGTATTTCCTGAGTAGTTACATGTCCCATCTCTGCTCCTATCTGTAGGCTTCATGTGGGCAGTGATATTTGAAATCTTTCTGCCTCTGGTTTTACCCAGCTTGGCAGCTGCATCAGGCTAGGACAGGTCTCAGGTTCAGCCACTCTCTGGGCTGACCAGCTGAGACAAGTGCAGTTTCTGGAGCGCTGATCCAGCCAGCAAATTCAGTATGGAAAACTGCACAGGCTTTTGCTGGTGGTGGTTCATGACATGAAAGTGGGAGTTTCTTCTGCCCCAGGTAAGAGGCAGTGGCAAATTCCCACACCGGCTAGTGCTCCCATGCACCCAGAGGGGGGCAGAGGGGCTCAGTGACAAGGAGAGGTGCTGTGCCTTCCCCAGGGTCATAGAACCCTTTGAATTGATGGCAAAGCCCAAAATAGAGCCCTTTTGTTCTGCCAGCTGCCAAACCACACGGCTTCACAACTGCTCTGTGACACCCCTTTCGTGTGGGCTCTCTGCTTCCTGCACCCGCATCAAACACAGCTTCACCAAGTTTTTAATATTAAGACAAACACCAAGACTTGTGGTCTGAGTTTTGGGTGGAAGTTTAGGTTCGTTCCTTTTTCTAGTTTTGCTTCTTCAAAAACAGGAAACACACCTTTGAACAGTGAAATCAGAAAATAAGGAAGCAAAATGTGTCCAAAAGGAGGCTTGTTTGCTGTGAGCAGTGCCTGGTTCCTAGGACAGCAATGCGCAGCTTCATTGGCAACACAAGCTTTGCAGGAAGAGCTACTTTTACATAACTAATACACATTATAACTAATATGCATTAGTTATGTGAAGATACATAAGTAGTTTTCCAGCATCTTATGCACTACCCAAGAGCTAACTATGTTGTGCAAGTATAATTATCACCCGTGCAAAGGCAAGGGAACAGATGTGACAAGCTGGTGCCTTGCTCTAGGTCTAGAGCTGGAATTACAATTCACTGTTGCAAACCTGCTCCTTTACAAGGAGATGAGGTAGAGCTGTCAGCATCCAGCAAACTGACAGAGCAGGCATCAGGGGTGCTCAAACTCCTTTCAGTGTAGCCAACAATAAAAGTAAGAGGAAAAGCTCAGTGTAGATTACTTTGATTTTCAAGGCGAGGAAGCCAGAAGTGAATAGGTTGGCTAACTCAGATTGTTACTTTTTGCTCAGAAAAAGTGACTTTTCCATGTTTGACAGTTGCATTCTGGAGTTTTCCAGGATACACCAGCCTTCTGGTTTTGACTAAGTGGGAAAGATGCTGGTGGTGTCATTTCCTAAGCAAAGGCTGTGTGAGTCAGCAGCCCTAGCAGACAGCAGCTCAAGGACTGCTCCCTGTATGGCTCACAGGCTATGGGATGAAACAGGGGTAGAGCGCAGAACAGCTGCTGATAGCTTGAGAGGAGGTAGTGGCTGCTGCCAGAATAAGATGATGTTGGCACTGCCTGTGCTTGGCAGCAGTGAGGGATGACCCTGCTTCTTGCTCCCACGCTGCTCTGTTGAGTTTCCCTTGGAGCCCAGGCAGAGCCTGGGCTGGTATTTGGGTGCTTTTCTTGATTGCTTCCCTGGGTCAGATGAGACATCTGTATCCCTGGGAACAGGATGGACCCAATGCTCCCTCTGTGCATCACTTCATGCTGCTACTGAGAGTGCCTTGGTACCCCAGATGAGGTTAGTGAGCTGGGATTTCCTGCACATCCTTGGTGCTTTAAATAACATTCTCCATCCTCTGCACACAAACATGCTCCCATCCCATCCCATGTGTTCACTGTGCATATCAGTGCAGTCATTGATAATGATTGGGATGCTGGGATTACCCACGTAGACAGTTTGCAGACGTGAGTTGTCTGAGCTTGGATGAAGAAGGCCCCTGGAAGGATGGGATGCTGCAAGGAGGAGAGCGAGGAGCAGAGGACAGTGGCTGGCAGCCCCCATGAATGGCGGGATGCAGAGGTAGCCCTGCTACATGGGGTTAGAGCCTGCTCCGGCAGGAGGTCAAAAAGGCAAAGTTTCTTGGGAGGTGAATTATCAGTGGGAGCAATATTGGCAGGTCAAGCACATCGGTGCTGGGGTAATACAGTTAAGGTGCAGAGCCTTGGAGGGAGCCCGGCCGAGGAGTGCAGCATTAAAGCAATGAGCCCAGCTTAATCTGCCCCAAGTGAGGGCAGTGGGGTCTTTAATATTGTGTCAGGCTCGCAGGCCCTTGTTGGCGGGTTATTCTTCACGGCAGCTAATGCCACTGGGCTAACTGAATTAGCCCCTCCTTCCGCGGGGTGAGCGTGGGGTTGCCGGGAGGGCGATCGTGCCTCGCAGCTGCAGGGAAAGCGAGTGATGGCCTGGAAATTCAATCAGGTGAGGAGCCGCCACCATCCCCAAAGGACAGGGAGCAGCCAGATTGGGGAGGAGAGCCTGGGACAAGGACACCGGTGACTGGCTCCATGCTGCCCCTGGGCAGGGTGCCCTCTGAGCACTGCTCACTGCTTTGGATGGCATCAAGTGCTGCCCTGCAGCCTGCTGCTCTGCATCCATCTGCCCTCCCTCCAAGGGAGCGCCTTGGTGGAAAGTCCATCCACATCTTCATGCTCATTTCCAGCATGCTTGCCGTAGGGTGAAGCATTCCCTCATGGATCCATAGGGAACTGTGCACAGGGACATGCTGGGACATGCAGTGTGTCTCCAGCCAGGCTGAGTGTACCCGGGGCCCAGCCTCCAGCACACTTGCAGCATTTCTGTTTGGTCAGAGATGAAGGCTGGCCAGCAAGAGATAGCCTGGCCCAAGGAATGGGCAAGTGGGTCTTCTTCCAGGCTTTGCTGTTAGGATGAGGTGCTCCTCCGACAAGCCACTGAGTGATTGCACTATCTATCTTCTTTGTAAAGGCCTGGGGGATGCACAGGCAAGGAGGATGGCTAAGGGGCTGGGTTCAGCAGTGGCCCATCATTCCCAAGAGTTATTTTCTGTCCTTCAAGTAAAGGAAAAAAGAAACTTCAAATATTGCAGGTGTTTGCTTGTTGTTCTCTAAAACTGTCTCTGCTTTCTTTTTCTTCCCAGCCTCAGCAACTGCCCTCTCCGTCACATCTAATTAAAAGCACACTCCTGGCAGATACTGCAGCACATCCTGAGTAGGTGATAGTGCCATGCCCACTGTTGCATGGATGGTGCTGAGTACAGAAGGGCTCACCTGTGTGTCAGGTGACTCTTTGAGACACTTTATCAGCCTCCAAGGCAGGAGCAGCTATCAGGGCAACAGAGGATGCTGTGGTCTCAGGGGTCCAGGACAGCAGACCCATGGCACAGGGCTGCTCCCCTGCCATGGGGCACAGCCCTACCACACCAACCCTTTCCCTAACTGAACCCACCACCATCCCTTCATCCCTGCTGCCAGAGTAGACATGCTCCTCTTTCCTTTCCCAGGTGCTCCTTTGATCTTCAAACCTGACCCATCTCCCTTCCCCCCTCGCTTCCCTCACATTGTTATAAATGGAGGCTTTGGCTGCCTTTAAATAGTCGTATCTATCAGACAAGCTCATGTCAGCCATAAATTCTGCAGTAATGATGATCTTCTAAGTGGGTCAACTGGAGCTATTTCCGCCTCAGCCTCAAGTTACTGCACGTGTGTCCCCCCCAGGGGCCAGCAGCCTCATTTGTTGTCCCCCTAATTATCATTTCTCCCTTATGCACTTGGGCATGAGCTGGAAGGAAAACTGGTCCTGCCGCCAGCCCCAAGCTGGGGCTCCCCTCTGCCTTCATGGGTCCCTCCTGGTCTTCCCACCTGGAAGGGGGCTTCAGAGGAGGGGAGAGAGCTGTAAAGGTGAGAGAGCACCAGCTGCCTTTAATGTAGGCAGGGGGAATGGCTGCAGAAGCCCTCCATATGGATGCCCTTACCTCTTGCCACCCTCCCTCCCTTCTCCAGCCACGTGAAACCAGCCCCGACGTGTGAAAACTGTAATTGCAGGTAATCCCCCCGCACTGTGCATGGTTTGAATTTGGCAGAGCAGGAATGTGGAAGGGAGAAGGGGAATTACTGCCCAGATGTGCTGCAGGGCCAACATCTGCACGAGTCATCAGTGCACATCTGGCTGCAGCAGCCTGTGCTTGTAGCCCAGCCAGTCACATTTAGCCCATAGGGTCTGTCTCAAGCTCCCACTAAGGGAAGGGCATGGACACCCCTTAGCGGGTCATGAACCTTAGGCTGGTAGAGCAATTCCTTCCTTCACCTGATATTGCTGCTGATATTGGGATGATCACATAGAGTTGGTGTGCCTTTGTTTCTCCATTTGTAAAATAGCAGGAGCACACTCTAGGGTACTCATCACTAGCTCTTCTGGAGAGGAGAGTGACTGTGGTTTGCCTAAGGCTGGCATTGCTTTGTAGCATCCCCCAGTGAGATGCCAGAGCAAAGAAGCTGTCTCCATGTGCAGCTAGGATCAACCAGTCCTGCTCCCTGGGATGCTGCTTGGACCCGGGAAGAAACAGAAAAGGCTGGGGATATGGAAGGGCTCAGGGCACTGAGAGGTGCTACAGTCTTGGTGTGGGGAGGCAAGTCCAGCACCAGGCTTGATCTGACGTGCCAGTGAGAGGTGGGACAAGAACTGGGGAGATTAAAGGGATAGACAGGCAAATGGCTGTGCTCTGGGCTGAGGGCTGGCTCCAGGGAGCACTCTGGCAGTGCCTCATCCCTAAGGTAGCTGACCCTGCTCTGTCTCTTTGATGAAAAAGACCTTCTCATCCTGACCCTTCACTTGTGAGGTATCTTTGGGAATATGCACAGTCAGGCTGTAAATCCTTGCTGCCAGTGAGCTGCCCCATGCTGGGGGGAGGGATGCTGGGGGGCTTTAAGCAGCAGGCAGGTGGTACGTCTCTTCCCAGTTGTGGCTGGGCACCTCCTCATAAGGAGCCTGCTTAGGGCTGACTCAGGAGCAGAAGCATCTTCTATTCAGCTTGCACCCCTCCCAACCCCAAGGAAAGCAGCCTGACTTGGCTCAGCATGAAAGCAGACACAACCTCCTGCCCAGGCAGGCGGCTTCCCAGATAACCCCCATCTTTCCGAGGGCAGTGCAGGTGTCAGAGGCATTGTCTCTTTGGAAATTAATTTTCCTGTCGATTTCCTTATTTCTCTTAATTGATGAGGGGCAAGTCTTAGGCGCGTTGCCAGCGGCACCAGCCACAGCCTCCTGTAGGTATCGGTGGAGCCAAAAGCACTAGCGCCGAGGGCTGGGGAGTGTAATGAACTCTCAGAGGACTCGTTGCAGCTCAGCCCATGCTCTAGATTAGCTGAGGAATCATCTGGCCCAGCTATTAACTGTCCCATTTAACATCATAAATTATTAACCTAATTTTGAGGAGGGTCGGTGACAGATCACACTGATTTTGTCAGCTTTTCTGCAGCCTCTCGCACAGCCTGCCAGTGTGGGGTAAGCCGTGGGCAGGGCCTGAGAGGTCAGTGCCTCCCGAGAAGGAAAGAGATGGGGTAGTACAGCTCAGCTGCCATAAGGACCAGCTCTGCCTCTTCTACCAGTGGAATGCTTGGGGAGAGCCTAAGCAGAGGGGATCCTCCAGTAGAAACAGGGGATAGAAGAGCTGCCCCCAGGGAAAATCAAAGCCACCCAATTCCCAGCACATCTGCACCCATGTAGGTCTCATCTGCTTCCTTTGCACATGGATGCTCAAGACCTCTGTCCCTGGCTGGGTACCAGCATGTGCTGCCCACCCTCAGTGCAAGCCGTTACCAGATATGCTTTTTAGCTTGTTTAAGCAGCTAACAGGATGATCTTTAGTTCATATGGCAGAGACCTGCGGTCAGGAGGTCTTTCTCCTTGCACTTGTTGTAGACTAAAGCTTGTCCAAAAAGTTTTCTCCCTGGGAAAAGATTTAAATAAATAAGAGGAAAGTGGATTCTTTGGTGTAAAAGTTTTAATAAATTCAGAGGGGTTTTTCAGCTGACTGAAGTGCAACGAAAATTTAAGTGATACCATCTTTTCTTTCCCCTTTATCTTTCTATGAGAAGGGAGATGTGCGCAGGAAGAAGGGGCTGAGAATTACACTTAAACCAGCATTATTTTTAATTGAGTGGAAAAATTTTGAAGTCATTTGGTCTGTTGAAGAAAACATACAAACCTGAAGGAGAGCAAGCTCCGAAATCCTTGTAAAATGCCTCTTTCATTCTGGCATCACAGAAAGGACTTTTTGTTTCCCCATGAGCAGCTGTGCTGCTCTGTGCTGCCTGTCCATGGTGTGTAAGTGTGTGGCCCCAGGCTGGCTGTGTCCATGCCCCTGGGCTGTGTCCTACAAACGAGTGGCATTTGGGATCCAGCATAGCCCCCAGGCCCACTCCCCTTCGCTTTAAGGCTATGTAAGGTTCAGGGGCTGTAGGACCAAGCCTCACTCTCTGCCATGCGTTTCCCTGGATGGGGATGCTGCATTGCTGGTAAAACATAAACCAGAAAATCCCAACACAAGCACAAAGAAGTGCTTTTGGTTATGGTGGGAGCATGGAAAGGCCTCAGAATCTGCATTTAATTGGCAAGAGCCTGTACCACTAACCTGCTCATCCTTGAATACTCACTTACTAAGCAAAAGCGCCAGTAGCTGACAGTGTGGATACTGCCCCTCTTTCCCTTAGTGAAACGGAGAGTCCCAAATTTGCAGCCCCACAGCATCAGTGCTCTCAGACTCCCCTTTCCTGATGCAAGGCTTTACACAAGCACAGAGTAGGGAAGCTGCAAGGCAATCACCTTCACCAAAGGCCTGAACCTCACAGTGCACACACAGTACAGACCCGCACAGGGCTGATGCCCAGCACATGGATGTAAAAAACAGCGCCCTGCCATAAAGCATGCACTGCTAGTCTATATATTTTGCAATCCCTTTAAAGATTTTTTTTTCTTTAAACCCCTCACCCCAGCTCCCTCCCCATTCTCCCCCCAAAAAATTATTATAAAGAATTATTGCCATTAGTACGTCTTTCCCAGTGAAAGGAGAAAATCGCCTCATTCATAATTTATACCCTCAATTACTATTAATAAAGAAATATTTCAGCAGAAAATCGCCTGGGAAAATTACACGTAACATTGCATTAACATTCTATTTGAACATTTTCATCACATTTGTTATAGAGTTAATAAGAGGGATATGCTCCCCTGACTTCTTCATGAAATTATGGGCTGCCTATGATAGTTTAATCTTTTAGACTTTATATAATATATTCACTTTACTAATTGAGCTATCCAAGGAGCAGTTAGGGATGTTCTTAAATGGGGAAGACAAAGTAATCAGGGCCGTGACTTCCTGACGAGAAGATCTTCTTCCGGAGATGAGGAGCCGCACGTGTGAGGAGCACACACGTACGTGTTTGTGCGCAGATGAGCCGCTGCATTAGCCCTTCCCTTAATGTCCTGCCTGTGCTTGGAATGAACATGAATGAAGGGCGGAGGCGATTTTTGGACTGGTGAAATAGTCCTCAAAAGCTCTGTTTGTATTTCAGGGTGAAAGGGGTCTGGTGAGCTTGAGCAAGCTATTATTTTTGGAATAAGAACTGCCCAGCATGGGAGTTCCTTAGGAGCACCGCTTTGAGCCTTACGCTCAAACCCCACTCACAATCATGCACAGGCCATCTCCAGAACTGTGGACAAGGAGCTTATCTGGGGTATACAACCCATCTCCTGCTCTCCCTGGAGCTTCTGCTTCACAAAGTGGTGTGATCTGCGGCACACCCCAGACCCCCCACCCATGACACAAACAAACCCAGAACCAGGGCAAAAGCAAGCAGCAAGGTAGGTGTGAGCAGTGAGGGATAAGGAAGCATTTGGAAGATGGACACTGCTGTGGTGCACCACAGTGGTGCCACCATGGGCATTGCTCTGGACAATATACTTGCCTCAAAAAACCATGAACAACAGGAAAGCCTTGCTAGTGCTCTCTTCTGCTTGCTCCAGACTCAGCTGCTCTTGGACCCTTCCTTGCACAGAGGTAGTGTCACACACTGAGATTTGAGCACCTCATCTAGTCTGGGAACTGAATTCAGGTCAGGATCTCTCTGCAAGAGCCTCCTTTCCCCTCCATGGGGACATAAGGTGTCCCTTACCACAGATGTAATCCAGAGCTCTTCATTCAAGCAGGAGACAGTTTGCAGCACCAGGACACTGTTAAGCAGGGCTGCATCGTCAGCATGCCAGGAGGTTGCTCACTCATTAAGCCTAAGTACATGCAGCTGTGAGCAGGTGCAAAGAGGGATCCATCACTGCTGAGCAATGGCCCTGCCACCGGGAAGAAGGCAAATCTCTGTTCACTGCCCCTGATGAGGGAAACTGAGGGAGCACAGGACAGGCTGCTTTGTTTCACATCCACAGGGCTCTCATGTCCCCTCTGCAGCCACTGAGACCAGACATGGGCAGGGAAAAGGTGGCAGGGCACAAGGTAGCACACAAGCTTATGGATGAGGGTTTGCAGTCACCCCTGAAACCACTCATGTGATTCCCAGCCTCTGCAAGCCAGTGACCAATGCTGACAGCAAGCCAAAGGGTTAATGAAAAGCTTTCATGCATTTGGATTCATTAGCAGGGACTCATTAAACAGCAAATAAGAGCCCAGATATTGCCAACTGAGCCCTGCTGAAAGCAGGTCTTGTGGGTGAGGCAGCCTGGGACCACAGGAGACCCCCATCACCCCTTGGTAGACCATGTCCAGGGCATCCAGCCAGAGATGGGAATAGGTGTGGAAAGGTGCTGGCAGCAAGCATCTCTCCACCTCATACCCAGGGCTTTAATGTCTATTCACAAGACTCAGCCATTCAGACCCCTGGTGTGACACCCATTTCTGTCACCAGGACAAGGGGGCTGAGATCTTACCAGCTCTGTCCTCCCAGTCCATGTGAGCCCATCAGGGACGCAGGGATGGGTGCATGACAGCCAAAACCTGGGGACCTCCACTTTGGCATGAGGTATGAGGAGCAGAGTACCCATGCATGGTTGCATGAGACCTGCAGCTCCATTAACGCTTTCATGTTGGAGCATGCTTATCCCTGGCTGGGTTCCCATGGAATGTGCTGCACCATCATTGCTGAGCTTGCAGCAAAAGTTTTTCTGAGTGATGGCGTGCCACCAGGCAGCACTGATGGAGGCTGTGGCCACCTGGGCCACTACTGGACAAGCAGCAGCCTGTGCAAGCCTACATCTCCCTGTTGCCTCCTAGATGGGCAGGAGCCCACAAGCTGCCCTGTGTGTAAACACATGGGGAGTGCAGGGTGTTGAGCATCTTTCCAAGGACCCCATAGGCAGCCTGGGCATGGCAAAGGCCAAGGAAGGTGAGGCACAGGCTGTCTGCTCTGGGGATGGCCACTGCCTGGTCCTGGGCAGGATGGGCCACGCTGTAAACAGGACAAGGCTTGTAAACAGGGCTCCAGCTGGGATAAATTTAGCTCGTTGAGGTTGCAGCCCTGGCGCGGCAGGACACGGTGTCAGAGCATTGTCGAGAGGAGATGAGGAGAAAGAAGCTGAATAAACAAACACAGTTTGTCCCTGGGTTTTTTTCTGTCCCAGCGTTGTTATTTCAGCCGGACAATTGCCCTGCACATTGAGGGAACAGGCTGGAGTTCAAGTGAATTTGGCTTCCAGCACCTCCCCTTTTACATTGTGTTTTCACATAGGAATGCATCCCAGCGTATATGGGGGGTGTCTATACCTCTGTGTGTGTATGGATAGCTCCATGGATGCTCCATGAGCATCTCAGGGCTGGTCCACAGGGATATGTACTGCTTTGAAGCCCAGGTGAGGCCAAGTAACTTGGTGTTGACTGTAGTGTAAGACTTTGCTTTCCCCATGCGCGTAGCCAGGACTAACACCCATGGGAGTCCAGGAGCACGTGTGCACTGTGATCTGTGCTCTGTATGCCCATGTGCATGCCTCTGTGTGCAGACCAGCCCTAGAAGCGTCCCTTCATGGCAGAGGGGACACTGCAGAGGTGAAAGTCTTTGCAGGACTTTACAAATGGGGCTCAGGACTCCTAAGTCTTTCTCCTCTAATCCTGACATGAGGTTTGGACAAGTCCTATTCCCTTGACAGAATCATCTGTGATCTCAGGAGCAAAGAGCACGAATCTTCTCTCTCAGCCCTGCTCTGTGAGGGCCCAAGTCTTTTCTAAAGGCCATGTTTAGAGGCAGCCTAATTTTCATGTCTTTTTATTTTTCTCACATCTCTCTGACACACACATACACACACACACACTTCTATTGGAAAAACGATTTTAATACCCATGGCACATTGTCCTGGTGTGATATAAAATCCAATGACATGTGGCATTTGGAAAAGGTCACTTCCCCCATCAGGATTCATTATCCTACCTCAGCCTGGGAAGCCGAGGGGTTGCCCCTTTCTCCACAGACCCCTTGCCCCCTCCCTGGCTGCAGGGGGTAAGCAGGGACCAGGGATGAGGCACTGGGTGGCCATGCTGGGGACTTCGGCAGTGTCAGGGCAGTCCCTGCAGTGGGGGCTCTTGTTTCTCATGTTGGTGTCCCTGCCCTTCCCAGTGCCTTCATTTTCCCACCTACCATAGGGCAAACGAAGTCACAAGGAGGGCTCAGGCTACAAAGCTGACTCTGCTGGGTACATGGGGCTTGCTTTGACCTTCACCTGTCTCCCCCTGCTCTGTGCTCCCTCTCTGTTCCCTTTCCTTTCGAGCAGGAGCTGGGTCTTGTGGTGCCCTTACTCTGCACACTTTCAGAAGGGAAACACTCCCCTTCCCTGTTTCACTTGTTCAATGCCTGGGTTGGCTGGGAAGCGCCCTTTCGTGTCAGTGCTCACCACCACTAGGCAGAACTGGGAAGAGAAAGCAGAGGGGACATGGAAAGCCCAACTCCTCCTTGTCCAGCTTCCAAATAAAGCAAGGGGTCCCCAAGGTGTTTCCAGCTATTCCCTGGAAAGACAGAAGGACACAGGAGGGCCAGACTTGCTTGGAGGCTGCCTGGGGGTGCCCAGGGGATGCAGACCCTTGCAGGGCAGCACACAGGCTATTCCCAGCAAGTCACCCTATGGGCAGGGGCCTGGGAGCCAGGACTTCTCTGCTTGGTCACAAACTACCTTGAAGCACCTTGGCCAAGTCATAACCCTGTTCTTCACCTTCATGGGAGGGAAAAGGCAAGGGTATGTGTACTGAGCATGCAGAGAGCTCTGAGCTGCAGGAAGGGAGGGATGTGGGGAGCAGGAGCAGTTGTTCCTGGGAAAAGGAGGGTTGTTTTTGCAGCAGGGAGCAGGGTCTAATGTCTGTTGAAGATGACTTCTCAGAGTGCTGAGGGTGATAGTGATCGTAGCCCCTTCCTACCATATAAACACCAATGAGTTATGGGTACCCCAGCCTCTAATTATGCAGTCAGCCCCAAATAGGCTGTGTCTAACGAGGCTGACAGACTAATATCTCAAGAGCCCTTAATGTGTTATCATCTCTTGCTGTATGACCTCATATTTATAACCGCTCTGGTGGGAGGTTGAGAAATGTCCTTCTCTTCCCCCAGCCCCCTCCCCAACTTTCCCCCTCCTCCCCGGAGCAGCAGCTCTTCAGCCTCATCTGTTAGGATCAGGAGGAGAGAGGCGACTTCTCTCCATCCATCATGAGTGGATTTCACGCTATTAGATGATTAAAGACATTTTTTATAATATTTGGAAGAGGCTTTGAAATGTCTCTCAAACAGTGTGATTAATGCCTGCTAACCCTCGCCTGGCCGGGGGGGGCTGGTGGGGATGCGGGTGCATCCCGGGGCAGGGCTCCCCGGGCACCGCAGCGGTCACCCAGCCGTTGGGCACCCTGAGCCCTGTGACAAGGTGTGACTCATGGGCCAGGGGCACCCGCAGGAAGCTCCGGCCTCCAGGCAGCTCCTAACGCACCGGGGCCTTGGTGGTTTCTGAGGCTGCAACGGCCGGGGCAGGAGGAAGCAGAGCCTGCCCCTTCCCCAGCGCCTACATGAGGGGCCCCAGGGCACTGTTGGTCCCAGTCCATCAGCCAGACCAACCCACACCAGTGCTGTGGGTTTCAGGGGTGGGAAGGGAGAGGGGGTGAGCAGCCTGTGCCCCTTCACCGCTGGCCTGAGCCGGGGGGGTGTTTGCTTCCCTCATTTCCCCTTCTTTTTCCTCCCAATGCTCGCTCTTAGAGACAAGTCTCCTCAGAGAAGAATCACGGGCATCTAGATGCTCCATTAGGATCCACCTTCAGGATGCTGCATCCTTGCTCAGAGTTTGCCATAAAGACCAGTGGGGCTGGGGGACATGTGCCGATATTGTCCGGTATCTACCAAAGGCCAAATCACTGACGTTCACTGACGTTGGTTCCCATGGGGAGTGGAGATTTGGCCTTGGATGGGGGAAGGACACCCGCCTCCCTTGATCACAGGCGCAATGTTTCATAATCTCAATTTCTTGTCAATTGATTGCCAGATAGAAGCGACAACCAAAGAGGGCCCCAGGCGTCTGCAACTGCCACTCATCGTATGATTTTAACTCTCCCCCTCTGTAAGTTTGCATTATTTTCTTGTTGTTGTTGTTGTTATCTAAAGAAACCTTCCCTCCCTGCCCTTCCAAATACCCTCCTAGAAATCCCAATGCCCTTGTCAATTCGGTGTTCAATGTACAGATAGCTGAGAAGGGTTAATGCATGATTAATAGGTGTTTTATTAAAATGGTTAATCTGTCATGATACAGTCCAAAAGATGAATAGATTTCTTATAATCATGGCTTAAAATCGTCTTTAGCTTATGGGCTTAAGACCTGGGGCAATATGCTTAGGGGACCTGGGAGTCTCCTGTTAACTCTAACCCTTCTGCCATCTGAAATGTGACTGAAGGTCTCCTGCAGACAGAGGAAAGCCAACACAGGGCTGCACGTTCCGTTATTGTTAACAGCCACCTTGTTATTTATGGGTACTAAGATTGTCACACCTGGGCGACAGAAAAGGGAAATGGGAAGAGGGAGAAACTGGGAATGCAGCTGGATAAATGCTCTTTGTTAGGACCATCAGCAGCGCTCGAGCGGAGCGAGGCGGGAGCATGGCTGTGCTGTCTCCGACCCATTAGTGCCGTTGCAAAGCAGCAAGCCTTGGCAAAGCATCGCCCCATCACAGCCTTGCTCCTTCACTAATGAGTTCCAGCCTTGCATGGGGGTGAAGCCATGTGACTGGTGTGAGGCAGGGTGTTGGTAGCCAGGGAGGACCAGCCCAGTGCCACCTGAGTCCCCTTCGTGTCCTCAGCCCCAGAGGCTGCTTTCCCGGCAGACGGATGATGATGTTAGGTTTGGCTGATCCAACCCTTTGGGGTGCCTGGTCCGAGCTGCTGTTTGATAACTCCAGCACCACCATGACAAATCCCAGAGATGCTGAGTTACCGACCCCCAGCGCAAGGTCTCTGCAGGAGGAGGTGCTGTTTAGACAGGCTGACATGGGAGCAGCTGAGCCAGTGCAGGCAGGGGGGAGCGCAGCCCCCTCTCTGCCCCCTTGCTGCCCCGCAGCATCCTCTCCTCCGCAGCAGAGGAGAGATCCTGGGGTCATGCAGGAGGTCTGGGGTGAAGCCTGAATGGCAATGTAGAGGGCTGCAGGAGCACCACAGTCTGAGAATGAGGCACCAGTGAGTGGTCCCCGAGTGATTTTCAGAGCCTTGGCTATGGATGTTGGCTGTGCCATTCATGCAATGAAGACCCAGACCTGCCGCTTAATGAGCAGAGAGGTATTGGTGTGCTGGTACCAGAAACCCCTCCCGGTGCCTCCTTTTCTCTCTCTGAGATGTGTGTGTGCAGCCCCAGCACCATAAGCTTACCCAGGGCTGGAGGCCCTCGCTCAGAGGCTGCTTGTTGCTGATGCTCTCTGGCATTTTGGCCGCACCAAGCACCTCCACCACAGCCTCCTCCACTCACCTTCTTGCTCTGCATGGGAGCTCTGCCCCACTGCCCACCAGGCTCTGCTCCCTGCCTGAACCCCCAGCCCATGCCAGCTAGCTGGCCTTGAACCATAGTTCAGGTAAAATTAAAGCATGTTCACACCGTTACTTCCTCTTTCCCTTCCCTGCCTGTCCTGCACTCACCCTGCTTCAGAATCACTCCCTCCTGGCAAGAAATCACAAGTCTTGCCCCATCCAACTGGCAGTGCGTGCCTGGCACAGGGGTCCCAGCCAGCCTCCCACCCCCACCAGTTCTCTGCATGGGGCTGGGAGGAGATTTTCCAGACCCCCAGGGTCCAGCCCTCTCCATCCCTGCCTCATTGCTTATTTCTGGGCCATTATGCTCGACAGGGAGAATTTGTTTCTGTCCAGAGCAGATCCCCGGACAGTCTCAAACCCCTGAGGATTTATCATCCTGAGCTTTTGTTTGTGGGTCTCCAGGACCCTCTGCCCCCCAGCCGAGCCCAGATACTTCTCTGTCTCCTCCATGGAGCCTGCTGTCCCCCAAGACCACTGACCCCTTTCCTCCCCTATGGATGCCCAGGCATGCAGGCTTCCTTGCATCCCAGTCACACACAGGCAGGATGCTGCTATCACAAGAGGCATGTCCTACCTACTAGGATGGTGATGGCTGTGGCTTCTCTGGCTTTGTGGCCAACGGGGCTGCTGAGCAAAGTAGCCCAGGGCAAAGCACACTGGATTCCCAGCACAGAAAACCCTCGGGATCCTTAGGTCACATTCAGTCTTCCCTGAGACTGCTGGCAGGGGAGCCTGGACTTGTCCCCTTGCAGCTCCCACACTGCATCCCTGCTTGCTGTCCTGCTCCGTCGCAGCCAAACATCTGGGAGGGCCAGGAACAAGTGAGGTATGAGAGTACGAGCCCCCTTCACTAGTCTCAGGGTCAGCATTGATGTCCCCTCATGTCTAATAGAGCTGAAACAGCATCAGCTGCCTGTGCCAAGTGACAGCGAGGTGACAGTGGGGCCAGCGCAGGTGCCAGCACCACTGCCTGCTCTCTCCACCTAAGCAGATGCTCAACTGCCCTGTGGTCATGATGGGGAGGATTTGGGGTCGCTCTCAACAGGTTCAGGTCTATCAGGACAGAGCTAGCAGTCGGCATAGCAATCAGATTTGCATTTCCAAACTGCCACCACTGCTGCATTAGATGAGGACCTTGCTTGCCACCAGCCCCCTGCTTGCACTCCCCTGTCCCAGCAGCCACCATATCAGTGACAGAAAGCTACTCTGGGGGCTGCTGGAGTGTGATGGAGAAGGAAAGGGGCGCAGGGTTGGTCCACCTCATCCCCCTGGTCCCCTCCCTGGCTGCCCACATTCCTCTGCAGCAGCGCCAGGAAGGGGGTGACCAACCTTTGGCACCTTTATTGACACTCCCTGAGTTCATACTGTGCCTCTACAATCTTTCCCTGAGATTATTAAGAATTAATTGATCACTTTTATATTCCCCCTGATACCCAGTGCTGCTCCGCGACAGGCGGCAGGAGGAGGGAAGGGAGACGGGATGAGGGCGGGGTGTGTGTAAAAACCACACTGATAAATGTTAATTACTCTTTTACAGCCCTTGTCAAATTCCAAAGCAAGTCGTAAATTCATTAAACTCTAACGGATTAAGCACATGCAGCTTATTTAGTCGCCATAAACAAGATCATTTGGATGTTGATTTTCCCCTTTTTATTGCTGCAGCAGAAAAGGGGGGAAAAATCAGATGAGGGAAGCAGTTGGTTGTTGCCAGGGAGTGAGAAAAGTTTGGATTTATTTCATATCTTGTTTTCTTGCTCTGTAGCAGCTCTCTGTAGCAGCTCTCTGTAGCACATCAGTCTGCGGGTTGTGCCTGGGCAGTGTTTTGGAGGGAGCATGGCCTTACCAGGAGCTACATCCATGCCCTGAGCAGTATCAATACTGCATGGAATCTGCACGGACAGCCCTGGGGTGGAGAGGCCATGCTGCACAAAAGGTCTCCATGTCCTCTGTGTGCCCCGTGGCTGCCTTCTTAGTGCTGAGGATCTTAAAGACCCAAACAAGGTTTGGGTAGCAGAGATGGGATGCTCAAGGGCGTTTTGGTGGTGGTTTTGGGCTGGGCTGGCTGCTCTCCAAGGGTGGGTCATCTCTAGCAAGGCTCAACCCAGCCCCTAGGATGCAGGGATCTGCCCTTAGCCACTGTGCAAGGGATTGCACAGGCAGAGTTAGCATAAAGGCATCTCTGCTCATTCTGGGATGTTTCAGCTCATCTAAGTGCTGTCCCCAAGGTGCTGACTGTGTTTAAGTGAGTGAGGTGTGTCACCATCCAAGCCCAGCCATGGGAGAAGAGGCCAGGAAGAGACACCATGCTGGTGGGATGTGATAGGGCACCTCTGGCTGCTCTGAACACACGAGACATGGCCCAGGGTCTGCCAATCCACTCAGTGAGCTTGCCATCTTCTACTTGCATGTGTTAATAATGCTGATTGACCTCCTGAGCTGTGGAAGCAAGGGAAGGAGAATGCGAGGAGGGTCATTGGGATTAATTAATACTCAGGGCTTTAATTATGAGTTTCTTCAACACTGGGCTTCTAATGAGGAAAAGGCACTGAAGCAGCCTCTAGTCCTGCTGCCCACCAGCTGGCCCAGCTAAGATATCTCCTGCCTCCTTGCAGGGGAGGTTTTACTGGGAGAGGGATGGGAGTTAGCCCCCGGCCACCAGCGTCTCACTGAGGCTCTGGGCTGTGAGGCCAAGAAGTCACCACGCTGCTGTATAACCCCATCTGTGATTCGGGCTGAGCGCTGCCGCCCCCAGCACACCCAGCTCCCTGCCTTGGTACAGTACCTGAGTATGGGATGGGGACAGGAGGTGGCCTGGGGGACCAGAAGACCTCGATGGGCGACAGAGCCCTGCCTCCTGTGAGGCTGCATCCGGAGCCGCAGGCAGCCGTGCGCTGCAGGCAGCAGGGGGAACTCTCAACACCGCACCAGAAATCCCTGCCTGGCTGCTGCCGGAAAAACACGGGGCTTTTGCTTTAGAGACTTCAGCAGCGCTTTGTCTAAGGGGAAGATGGGCACTGGAGGGGCGACTGCCTTCCTCCGGCCCCAACTCAGCCCATGTCTCAAACAGGCACAGCCCAAGAGGGTCTGAGATGGGTATGTACGTAACCACCATGGTTCTGCTCCCTTCTGCATTTGCCTTGTAGCCGCAGAAGGTCTCAAATAGGGCAGTGAAGGGGTGCCAGCCTTCAGAGCCCCATTTCCAGCAAGCGTTTCCCTCCTCTAGTCCTCATGACAGGTATAACATGCACAGATAAGTGCCCACAGAAGCATCCCTGCCCACCAGATCCCTCCATGCATTCCCACCGCACAGAGGTGCTCTCTGGAGATCTTCCTGCGCTTGAGTGTGGACGGGACATCCAGGGGTTAATGGAAGGAGTGTGTCCCATGGTAAGCAGTAGCTAACAGCCACTAGCTAATAACTTTATGGCTTCAAAGCAGGGCATTTATCATGCTGAAGTTTGTTTATGCACTAGTTGTATGGCACATTATACCAGCACTGTGTTTGGCTGATAAATTCTCTGTGACAAGCGAGGCTAGCAATGGGGACTCACCGAGTCCAAAAGACCAGTAGCTTTTTCCTGAACCCTGTTTGCCGAGATAAGGATGTTTTTTCCCTCTTTTGTTTTGGAAGGAGGAAAGAAAAAAAATTGACAGCCTGTAAACTTAAAGAAGGAGATTTTTGTTCCATGTAAGTTGCCTGATTCCCAGTGGGTCATGGTGAGGACCTGGAGGGCTGTGCATGAAGACCTCTTTGCTGGCAAGTGATGTCAGGAGATATGTACATGTGCTGATGGGCACTGACAGCTTGTACAGTGTCTCCAGAAACAGCCTACTTCGGTTCCACCTGCCTTCAGGGGGGGTATTTTTGGGGTAGAAGTGTTAGAGGACACTGGTAACCCTCTAGTTCCATCCAGTGCTTCTAAAATGAGCCGTAATTGCAGTATTCATCACTATTTTGAGGTTGTGTGTGTGTGCAATTTCTTGCTGAGCGGCTGCTACAGTCACCTCTACCCCCTCACTCTGGGTTAAACTGCTTTAATCCCACTAATAATAATGACCTTCACATTTCTGGCTCACTCTATCACAGGAGCCAAACCCACTTTGCAAACATTAACAAGCTCGGCCTCCCAGCTCCGTGCAAACATGATGGGTCAGGATTATTTTTCCTGCTGTGGTGGTGGGGAAACTGAGGCACCAAGTAGGGCTCTAGCTGCTCTGAGCCTACCCAGAGGGGCACCCTTTCCTTTAACCAGTAGACCAACTTGGACTAGTGTAGGCTTTCCTGGGTCTCACCTGTGGAGCAAGACTGCCTGGCTGGTGGGACGCAGCAAGATGCACCCTTCCAAGCCCCGTCCAACCTGGCCTTGAACACTGCCAGGGATGGGGCTTCCACAACGTCTCTGGGCAACCTGTGCCAGTGTCTCACCACCCTCATAGTGAAGAATTTCCTCATAATGTCTTATCTAAAGCTGCCCTCTTTCCTTTTAAAACCATCTCCCCTTGTCCTGTCACTACGTGCCTTTGTAAAAAGTCCCTCTCCAGATTTTTTGTAGCCCCCTTTAGGTACTAGAAGACGGTTAACAAGGTCACCCCTGAGCCTTCTCTTCTCCAGGCTGAATAAGCCCAGCTCTCAGCCTGTCTCTAGAGCAGAGGTGCTCCATGCCACTGGTAATATTCACAGCCTCCTCTGGATTTGCTCAAGCAGATCCCTCTTGTCTTGGGGGCCCCAGAGCTGGACACAGTACTGCAGGTGGGGTCTCATGAGAGCAGAGTAGGTAGGAAGAATCCCATCCCTTGACCTGCTGGTCATGTTCCTTTTGATGCAGCCCAGCCCACAGTTGGCTTTCCGCAAGTGCACACTGCTGGGTCATGTTGTGCTTCTATGCACATCTGCAGGTGCTCCCCAGTGGGGCATCTTACCTGGACACATTTACCTGTGCACACCTCTATGCGCATGTATGGGTGAGCATAAACATGGATTCATTGGTGCACTGGGTGCATCTCCATCCCTGTGCAGCATTAGGATCCATCCATGGCTGCATATCTCCATCTGCGTACCTGTTGCATCCCGACTGTGTACCTGTGCTGTTGTGCATGGCCCTGGCTGCGGGTCTGCAGCGGTGGCTTCGTGCAGTGGCCCTGCAGGCTGTAAATACTGCCAGTGTGGCGGGGAGGTTGAGCGGTTTATGGCTCAAGGTCAGGCCCATGAATCATAAAAAGGTGTCGGAAGGAGCATTAACTCCTAGCCTTCGCTTGGTCTCTGTGTGGTTTCAGGAGGGGCCCCGGAGGCAGTGATTAAAGGGTGCACCTTCCCCTTTCAGTTTTACGGTAAAAGGAAAGCAGTAAATTAGAAGCCCACAGGCTGGGGCAGGCCAGGTCCCGCCAGCACAACAACCAAGTGAGTACCTGCGGTGCACCCTGAGACCCTGCCACCACCTCTGCCCTTCCAAACAACATGGTCCCCACACAGCCCCTTCCCAAGGCAGCTCCTTCCCAAGGGACAGGGTCCGAATGTGTGCTGGGCAGGCAGCCATGCTCATGATGGGTACATCCCTCCATCCTTGTCCAACTGACTGCTTGGGATGGTCAGGAATGCTCAGCCCTGCTCACCCATAGAGCAGAAACACCTCTTTGCTCTGCACCTTTTTACAACCCCAGCTATAATTAACTCAAGTAATAAATTTTTTCTAATCCAAATAGATATAATTAATGTTTAATGTCCCTGTTTTCTTGAGAATTGTCAGGACTATTAAGAGCTGAATACTGATTGAATAGGTGAGGCAGATGTTTCTGCTGCCAAGGTGAGATAATGATCAGGGCTCTGTTTGCCCCACAGCTGGACCTCAGGACAGAGAGTTGGGGCTGGGGAGAGCAGGGGTAACATCTAGCATTGCAGAGCTGACCCTGGCACAGGGAGGAAGGGTGGAAAGGCTGAAAGATACTTGAAGGATTCTGCTTTTTCCTATTGCCCAGCTATAGGTAATCTCCAGTATTACAGCCTTATGGTGAGCACCCTTATGGGGCATCGCTGGAGGTTTCCACTCTTAGAGAAGGGCTTTCAGGGATGGAGGTGTGAACGCATCCTGCCCTATCCTCATCCCAACAGCAAGTGGGATATGGGACATATGCAGTAACACTTTCCCCTAGCTGCTGCTGCTGCAGCCAGCCCCATAAGGCACATGCAAAGAGCCGGGGGACTTTGTCCATTGCCAGGCTGGTTTCCCCCAGTTCCTGCCCCCTTGGCACGGCTCACCCCCCTGACCGGCCTGCAGGACCTGCGGGCTGCGGGTCAGGCTGCCACCGCCTGCCTGGTATCTGCAATAGCAAGGGCCAGGGGGCAGGCAGGATGCGGGAGCACATCTGCCCCGAGGACACTGCACGTCTGCCAGGGAGCACTGCACATCTGCCCGGGGACACTGCAGGTACCGCAGCCCTTATGGCAGCTGGCATATGGAGGGGAGGCTGAGGCTGGGATGAATGAAAAGCCCGTGCACATGCTGTGTCCCTGTCCCTGGGCTGGCTGCAGCATTAAATGTCTCTGAGGAAGGGAAGAAGGGATCCTAGAAGCTTGATGGAAGGGAAAGTACTTCTCCTTTCCCTTAAAAGAAAAAGTGCCTTTTCCCCTGGGGAATGGCATCGCGGAGCCCTGGAATTGACGGGGCTGCCAGAGCTGATGGATGGCGCCGGCGGAGGGAGCAAAGCGGGTCAGCAGAGCAGAAACCAGCAGGCACAAAGAGAGAGCATCCCCGCTAACCAAGGCAGGCGGTGACACCCCGTGCCGGGGCTGCACCCACAACAGCTCCCTCTCTGTTGGTCTGGAGAGCTGGCACAGCTGGGGTACCTGAGGTGCCATCCTGCGATGCCCCCAGGCTCACCCCAACTGACAAGAAGGGCCTTTCTTCATCTCTGCACAAGCCCTGATTGTTCAGACGCTTCCCCTGCCACTGCCTTGTGCTTCTGCTCTTCCCAGAGGCAGTTCTGGGAGGAAAGGGAGGACTTGGAACATCTGCATGGCTGGAACTGCTACGGCTTCAGGGTTTCTAAAGGGGCTGAGGCTCCTCAGGTAGCTCCAGAACAGGACATCTTGGTCCTTTCAGCATCTCTGCTGTACATTTCCCCGTGCCTCAGTTTCCCCATCGATGGCTGCATGCATTTGAACCAAGGCACCCCCAAGAATTGCAGAGCTGCATTGCCAACTGCCCACAGCAGCCTCAGTGCAGGCAGTTGTTCTTCCAGGTCCTCTGCCTTCCTCCCCAGGCATACAATATCTATGCCACTGGTCAGCCTGGAGCTGAGAAGGAGAAATTGAAAGGCGGAAGCCTGGGCTGCTGTGGGTCTCTAAAGGCTGCTCCAAGCAGGGACCTGGCCGTGTTTTAAGGCTGGCTGGGAGGAACTGAGTTTTTGTAAATGGTGGCTATAGGGAGAGATTGAGAGACTGGGGCTGAATCAGCCCTAACCTCACTGGAACCTGTGTGCACGCTCTGCTTCCTCATGAGAGGACACGCTTCCCAGCAGGGGAGGGGACAGCAGCTTATAGTGATGCTGGGAAGATGCTGGCTGTTGTGCTGTGAGTGGGGCTCAGACACCAACTCCAGCCTGGGAACCCCTTCCTCTGCTGGCAGGAAGTGTCTCCTCCCTGAGCACTGTTCCCATCAGCCACATGTGGAAAGGAAGGATCTGTCCCCATCAAGCGCGGGTGGGTGGGCAGGATCAGGAGTTGATCAGAGTGGAGGGAGGCCATGCTGAGCTGTAGAAAGTGACAGCTCTTTTGGAGGGCTGAAGTAAAACAAGGGCGCAGTGAGCTGCAGGCTTGGGATCCAGGACTGCAGGCTGCTCCCTTGTCTCTTGCGGGGGCAGCAGGACTTTCCCCTTTCTTCCCCTAGAGCATAAAGGCAAGAACAAGCTCTCGCATCGGCTGAGAGGCCATAGCCCTTTGCCCAGGTCCCCCTGGATAGAGGCTCACAGTGCCCTCCCGGGATGCAGAGCTGCATTGCCCTCCTGCAGCCTGGAGATGTGGAGCAGATCTCCCAGCAGATGAATGGCAGGAAGAAGCCCAGGAATCCTGGCTCCTGTCCCATGCTCTCCAGCAGGGAGGATGCACCTGAAGCTGCTAGGCTGGAGGGACATATCTCTGGAGGGATCTCAACCCCAGAACTGACTTCTTTGCTCTCCAACAAGCCCTGCTGCTGAGTCCCTCTGCAGCATCAACCAGCAGCTGCAAGGAGCAGGAGTGTGGGGAAGGGGCTCAGCTTCAAATCGATCCTGAGCGCTGTGATAAGATCGCTTATCACCCTTGTCATTGTAATGGCTGGGACTGAAATGCTGGGCTGAGCAAGGGCCAGGTTTCTGCATGACTGGCAGTGAGGAGGAGACAGGGTGCAGCAGGGAGGCGGTGGTGGCTCTGGGACGAGGTCCTAGTGTTTCAAGCACCTGATTGCTCTCACCAGCGATGACAAAACCAGCTCTTCCTTCCTTTCCCAGCTTTGAGGCTGCCCCATCACCTTGCCCAGTTCCTTACAAAGAAAAGATGCTCCTGGTGACATGGGCAAAATGCAGTGAAGGAATGAGTCCAGCAGATCCAGAGCACGCATAGGGGTAAGGGACACAAGCAAGAGCAGCCCAGAGGGCTGAACACTGCCAAGAGAGACCAGGAGTGGAGAACGGGAAGCTCCTATTCCCACCTCTGCAGCTCCTTACAGCCTCTTCCCACCTCCCCCTGGGCTGAGGAACAAGGAACAAGACAGGCACCCAGGAGCCAGTGGAGCTGACAGGGGTCTGGAATGGGCTTCTAGGCTGTTGGGAATTCTCTGTTCCCATTACTGTGCAAAAGCAGCTTTTCCAGTGGGTAAGGAAAAGGGAGCACTAAGCTTATGCGCTCTGGGTGGTATTAGGCTGAACAGTGGCAGCATGGAGTGCCCTCAGCCCTGCAGCAAACTCTGCCTTTAACCCCTCGTGCTTCTCCCCTGCGCTTTACTCACAACTGTTGACTGGGATTCCAAGGTCGTGCAGAGACGCAGATAACATCTAAGGCTGCTGCAGTCCCCAGCATCTCTGGACCCACCAATCTCTGCCTGTCTACAGCATCTCCTCCTGCTCAGCTTTCCTCTGATGGACGAGCCCAAGAAGGTTCAACAGGGTCCTGCAGCAAGGCCACAGTTCCTCCTATAAACCATGCTGCTGGGAGGTGTGTTAGCTTTCCACCCTCTCACCCCATTCCCCTTTGCTGTGTCTGTGCGGGATGTCCTGCTGCCCGGTGGCCATGGCCATGGCCA